>JASANZ010001866.1:0-20417 GCA_030849805.1 Sergeia podlipaevii | reverse complement strand
ATTAATATCTCCCTTTTTTCTTTTTCTTCTTTTCTTTTTTGACTGCTTCCTTATCACTTTGACAAATAAGTGCCCGTCTCTTTATTCTCTTTTGCTATAGTTATCATTATAATTATTATCATTATGTGGCCACTTCCTGTTTAAGAGCAGAAATATGGGAATCGTTTTTTTTTGTAAGTACAATATCGTTGTTTGATTTTATTTTTGTTGATAGTGTCTAGCCTTGCTTTGCAGAGTGATACGCAGATAGGCGCGGTTTGCTGTTTGCATAATGTTAGTACTAGAGAGCACGTATCGTGTATATATATATTTTTTTTTGTGTGTACTTGTGTTGTATCTTTTTGCTGTTATTTATACGCATATATGGTGCTTATTTTCTATCGAGTGAAGGATGAGGGCGGTATACATGGGGCTGATGGTGGTGGTAAGGAGAGCGAGAGAGAGAGAGAGCAGCTGAGAGGTGTACGTTAGCATGCTTACCTTCATTTTTTTTTTCTTTTCTAGTGGAGTGTAGTGCTCTATCATCTGTTTCCTTTTTGATCTTTTGGCACGATCAATTACCATACATAAAGAGAATGCAGTTTTTTTCTGCTACCGGGATTTGCGTGAGGCTTATGCATGTTCTGCACATGGTCTTCTTTTTATGAGTGCACTACGCCCACTGCACTGCTTCCTTTTTTAAAAGGGAAATGGTCTTTTTCTCTTTTAATTTTCTTACTTGAATTTTTTTTTCTTTTTTTTTTTTGCGCTGAGCATGCGAGTTGTTTGAGGGATCACACTATATATTCTGCTACAAAGAAATCGTAGATACGTACACTTGAAGCACGAGGAGTACAATTCCATTTTTTTTTTTTTTTTAAATTACAGCACCTTTTCTTCTTCTTTTTTTTTTTTGCCCGCTGTTTTCATCTCTCAGTATGTCAGCTTCTGCTGCTGCTGCTGTCAATGGCGGTAGCACGGAGGTGAGAGTCGCAATACGAGTGCTAGGAGTGCGCGTGATGGACGCCTCTTTCTTTCTTCTTGACTCCTCCAGTACGTTGGTTGCTTCCCCAACCGCGCACATTGCCAGTTGCTCGCGCGCTACTAGTAGCATAGGCAGCAATAGTAAAGCTGCGAAGGGAGTTCTATTGGAAGGGATTCAGAGCGATATTAGCGCAGCCAGTTGGGCACAGGGGCTTGGTGATCTTGATTTTATCTTGTATGACGCGAGTACAAACCAGCAGAGTCCACGTGGCAGCCCGCTTGTCGACTACAGCTTCCTCTCTTACGCAGAAAGCCCTGCAATGCCACCGCGCGTGCGCGGCGAGACGCCTGCTGAGCGTGTGGTGGTGCTCAGCCGGTGGATTGAGAAGTGCCGCATGGCCTCCATGGGCCGCGTACTTGGTACTCAGTTGGCACGCGTGTGCCCTACGTTAGGCTTTGAATTTGATTCTTTCCTGAGCAATCTGCGGGAGGTTGGCGCTGGCGGTGGCCGAGCCACAACGGGAGTTGTCTCTTCTGGCGGCAGTGACGGGTCCCACACTGTGGCACTTGTTATTCCTCTACTACTGAAGGAGTCTGACGCGGTGCGGGCGACGCTGACAAACATATCTACCTTTTACGCCAGTGCTGTGCGCATGCCGTGGAGCAAGCAGCACAACACCATCATCGCCGCAGAGTTTGACCTGCACATTCGCTTTAGTGTAGTAGGGGGCCGGGAGACAGTCTCGGCTGAGAGGCTTTCTGTTCACATGGAGGACAGTTCCCCAGATGGGCATCAAAGCTTTGTTCCCTTCCTATGTAGCTGCATCGATCTTGCGTCCCTGCCTCAGTGCTCGAGTACATCGGTGGGTGGCTCGCGCTTTATGGATTACATTCCTCGTTTAGAGGCAGCTCTCTTCAAGCGACTGAGGCAACCGCTTCACTTCATGTCGCTGGTGCTCAGTCTGTGCTCCTACTTTGGGGAGCCCATTGACCTCTGTCCTGCGTGCAAGGACCTCGACGGCACCACAAATCCTGGGGCGATGGTGAGCACTGCCGTCTTTGGCATTGTGGATCGCACCACAGAGTGCAGCTTCATGTTAGGGTTGCACTACTACAGTGGGACAGAAATGCCTTCGATGGGCTTATTGTCTAGCCAGTACTTGAGCATGCCAAAGGGAACCCCTGTGCGCGCAAAGGTGAAGTACGCGGTAGGCCCGGCAGATATTGCAAAGGACAGCGATGGTTTCTTAAAAGCGGCAGATGTGTGCGAGGTAGTGGCGGAGAGTACCATCGCGTGCGCGGCACAACTTTTGGCATCTCTACCGTAGGCTCACTTCTTCCATTTGGTCTCTCATACGGCTGCATGTTCTGTTATTATTGTTTTTTTTTAGTTTGATTTTTATTGCCACGCTTTTCGGAAGGAGAAAAATAGAAAAGCGAATACTTCTCTCAAGTTTATATATATTTATTATTGCTGCTGTTTGCATTATTTATCTATAATATACATATATACCGGACCATTTTTTTTTTTTTTGAAGCCACTTTTGCCCGCTATGTTGTTCTAGGCGACGCTGGAATAGAGTACGAGGAAGAAAGAATGAAAGAAGCAACACTAAACTCAAAAAATGTGTCTACTCACAGCAGCAACACACAGTATGACACATGCGTTTGTACGTGATGGCTGAGATCGCTCATAGCATTAGTTATTATAATAATTTCTACTATTTTTACATGCTATAACTTTTCCTTCTTCTTTTTTTGTTTAAGTTTTATACTTTATCATTCATTTCACTTTGAAAACGTAAGAACAGGAACCTTTTGCTTCGAGATGGCCTCTGCCCTCTTTAACTCCAAGTTGACGCTGGTGCGTCGCGACATGAACACTGTCCTCGCTTCTGATGCTTTCGCTGATAAGAGGTACGTGTTGCTGTACTTTTCCGCGCACTGGTGTCCCCCATGCCGCGGTTTCACTCCCCAGCTCAAGTCTTTTTACGAACGCAATGGCAAGAGCAAGAACTTTGAGGTGGTGTTTGTCTCTCTCGACAACAATGAAGAAGAGATGCGGAGATACTTCCGCGATGCGCACGGCAACTGGCTCGCTCTCCAGTTCTCTGACACTCTCACGTTGGGAAAGGAGTGGATGAATCAGTATGGGCTGCGCGGCATCCCATCCCTGATCATTCTTGAGCGTGGCGCCAATGGCGAGTGCACGTTGGTGACGAAGAGCGCCCGCAACATGGTCCCTCAAGACCCTGAGGCTGCAGAGTTCCCGTGGCCAGGCGCAGACAGCGCAGCGGAAGCCTCTCAGAAGAAGATGATGACGCTAATCTTTGGTGCCATCGTGTTGTTCGTCTTGTGGTGGATCATGGGCTAGTGATCTCTCTGTATGCGCGCACACACACACGCACACAAGTGCGCCTTTCTTACTTTCACTGCTTGTTTTCCTCTCTTCCTTTTTTTTTTATGTTATCCTGCGGTCTTCTCTTTCTCTCTGCCGGAGTTGCCACGTGCCTTTGACGAGAGCCAGGAAAATATTAGTTGTGTGGAGAACGACCCATATTCTTTCCTTCTTTTCATTGCCATTATCTCCTCCTGAGGAAAAATTCATACTACGGCGGTGCGCTGCTATTTTTTTTTTGCTTCTTCTTTTAACGCTTGCCTCCTTGTGTTTTCTTGTACTGTGCCTGCAACGAGGTGCACATGAAGGAGGAATGTGACTACTGCTGTATGATTGTATGCTTGTTTGAGTATGGGCACACACGTGAAGTGAACAATGAGAGTATAGGTTGGGAAAGACTGCACCTCCACGCCATCACAACATGACAAGAAAAAAAGGAGAAACATACAATGCTAGGCAAACATTATTATTACAATTTTTACTAAGAGCAGGGGATTGGGAGACGGGAATGCAAAATGCGCCTTGCTGCGGTTAGATAGCCTCAGACGTCCTTGACGTACTACTTTCTCTCACCTCTTATCTCATTCTACTGATTTCTCTTTATTATTTATCGTCACTCCTCCGCCATTTTTTTCCCCCTTTTTGCCAGTTTTGCCCTCAACCTCCCACATTACTTTCCTCCCTTCAGTATCAACAACATCTACACATACACACGTTATCTTTCTCTCCTTTTTTTTTCTCTTTTGCATTTTTCACACGCACACAAGCATGTCCACCTTGCCGCTTTGTGACCAGTTGTTCCTGCTGCGCCAGGACATGAGCACTGTTCCAGCCGCCGAGGCACTTGCCGGCAAGAAGTACGTTCTTCTGTACTTCTCCGCGCACTGGTGCCCATACTGTCTTGACTTTACACCCAAACTGAAGGGGTTCTATGAAAGCCACAGCAAGCGCAAAAACTTTGAGGTGGTATTTGTCTCTCTGGATGAGAACGAGGAGGAGATGGCGAATTATTTCCATGAGCTTCACGGCGACTGGCTAGCTCTTCAGTTTTCAGACGCCGATGTTATGGGGAAAGAGTGGATGAAAGAGTACGGCTTGCGTGGCATCCCCTCCTTGCTCGTGTTTGAGCGCGGTGCCGGCGATGAATTTGCGTTAGTGACGAAGAGCGCACGCAACATGGTTGAGAAGGATCCTGAGGCGATAGAGTTCCCTTGGTATGACGCGGACAAGGCAGCGGCCGCAGCGGTTCAGCGGAATATTGTGGGCTTACTGGTACTTGGCGCCTTATCTGCGTTTGGTATGTGGTGTGCGGTGCACTTGTAACTGTCAGGAGCGTACATGCGAGCTCTCATTCTCGTTCTCTCTCTCTCTCCTTTTATAATAAAAACGTTTGAATGCTTTTCTTTCTTTGAACACTTAGGAGGGTGATGGCAGGCTCACTACACAACCATCTTGCACCAGTGAAGAAGAAATGCTGAGAGCAACATATCTAGCTTCCATATTGTGAAGTATAGCCATTTGATTTCATAAAAGTTAGTACGTGGTTTTTTCTTTAAAAAATCTCGTCACTCACTACACGTGTATATACATCACTTGACCCTTTTTGCTTTTATATATGTACATCGTGCTTTGCTTTCTATTTTTTTTTTTATACATCGTTGACTTTAAAAAACAGTAATAATTATGGGATGCTTAATCTTTAATGAGGCGAGCTCTCTATTTTCTCCTTTATTCAATTCGATGTTGTCAACCTTATCGTGTGACACAAACGTAGTGCTTTCCATTTGCTCTCTCTCTATATATTTTTGGTTTTTCTTTTTCCTTTTATTTTTAAATCTCTTTTTTTTTAAAAAAATTATTTTTCTTATTACTTGTACACATTGGAGAGTACATTCTCGCAACAACACAGGAGGTGCCACTGCATAAACATTCAACGAAAAGAAAAGGGTGGTGCGGTACCCATAGAGTAATCAGTTCTGCATCTGGGTATTTAGAGTGCCATGTCCTCTCCTCCTCAGCAGGCGCTCTCTGTTGAGGCTCTTCTCACGTTACAGACGATATCAGAGCAGCAGCGCATCATCACCGATATGCAGGAGATTATTGCAGCTCTCAAACGCCAAGTAGGATCTCTCCAGCTGGAGAAGAAGCAGCTCGAGCAGAGCCAGCCGTCTCTACCTCCACTGACTGTCCTAAAGGAACTGAAGGCATTGCGAGAAGCGCATGCTACACTGCAGGCTGAAGCCGACGGTTTGCGCGCTGACCGTGCCCACTTAGAGGATGAGCGTGCCAATCTTAGTAGCCGTGTGGAGGAGCTGCGTGTGACTGCAAGCGAACAAGCAAGAGGATTGCAGGAGCTGGGGATACAGGAGGCCCGTAGCTCCCGGGAAAGGTCAGTTTTGCTACTCACGGAGACACGCTGCCGAAGGCTTGAACTGGAGGTGGAGGAGCTCAAGACCGAAATGGACGCTATGACGTATGACAAGAAGCGGTGGAGGGCACTTGTGGAGGCGCTGGTGTCGCGTCTAGAGCCCGGCCTACAGTCTCATATGCGTGTACAAATCGATGAGATGCAGAGGACTGAACTGGAGGGCCGCTCAGCACGGATGAAAGCACGCAACAAGTGTGCAGCAATGGATAAGGAGTCACAGAGCTGTGATGTGCTTGGCGTGCCACTGTCCACTGCTTGCCCTACTCACCAGAGGCCACATGTGCTCGCGCAAGAGGCGCAGTTAGACCCGCTAGACATTCTTGCGGTGTGGAGCAAGGCGAACGAGGCGGAGCCACGCGGCACGCTCGACGCTATTTTGCCATCTGCCAGCGCTGCCGTGTGGTGCAGCAGTGCTTCTGCTGGCGCTGATGCACGGGCATGTGTGGGTTCCTCTATAGCACCGACGACTGCAGCTGCATCCTCCAAGAGAACGCCTCATTTATACACAGCAGCACCCGGCACACAACCAGGGTCACGCCCGCGAGGTCTCAA
Organism: Sergeia podlipaevii; assembly: GCA_030849805.1. Classification (NCBI taxonomy): domain Eukaryota; phylum Euglenozoa; class Kinetoplastea; order Trypanosomatida; family Trypanosomatidae; genus Sergeia; species Sergeia podlipaevii. The sequence goes on along the minus strand of JASANZ010001866.1, from coordinate 14,076 downwards.
GTCTCGTTTCCTTGTCCCGCTATGAAAAATTGACGTCTTGACCAATTAAGATGGTCAAGAAAGAGCTATAAGGAGGTGGGTGGGGAGGGGAGGAGAGAAGAGAAGAGAAGAAACAAGCTATTGGGGAATGAATGCGGCTTGTACTTGTCTTTCCATTTTTACTCTTCTTTAGTCTTTCCGCCTTTTTTTGTACTTGCTGTCATTTTTGCTTTGTATGCTTAACAGCTTTTTTTTTTTTTTTGAGAGTCTGTTGTCTGGGACTCATCCCAATCATGTACACGATTGCATTTCAGCTCGGCGGCAACGAGTAGCTGTCAAATTAGATGAAAATATATACAGGCACACATATACTGTACGGTGACTATCAAATCTCTCTGGAAGGCGATGGCTTTTTCTTACTTCGCTGTTCTGCAATTATATATAAGTAGAGTATTCCGCATGTACTTTGCTCCTGCTTTAACATGCGTCTTTCAGCTCCGATCTTGCGTCATCTACCTCAATGTGCCTATGCTCAGCTTCTTTTCACTATATATATTTCTTTTCCCCTGATCCATTGCTAGTAGAGAGCGTCGAAACATAATTATTTTTTAAGGGAACAAAAGCGATATCTTAGAAGCGCGTTAGAACACGATTTTTTAATTACTAAAGTGACTCCTCTCACTTCAGTTTTCTTTTTTTTTTCTTTCTCTCTCTCTCTCTCTCTCTCTTTCTTTTGTTTCACCTATTTAGCCTTTACGGTTCACTGCTTGACAAGATGGATTCCAACGAGCGAGGCGACTACTACACCGCCATGGTGACAGCCGCCTCTAATTATGCAGACTTGCACCCGACCAGCACCGGCCATCCTGTTCCTATGCCCGCGCCACCACACCCTCGTGGCGCCGGTCACCTGCGCTCTACTACCTCGTACTGCTTAAGTGCCGACAGTAGCATCAGCAGTATCAGCAACCAAGGACCTCACTCCAGTGTCAGTGGGCCATACCCACACAGCGCCTTTAGTAGCGGCGTGTATGCACAGGGCCACCACTCTCAACAAGTGCCGTCCTCGGCGGTAGCGGCGCCATTACGTCATCGCTACCAACAGGCCGGAGCGGCGACAAGTTATAGCCGTTACATCTCTGGAAGTGAAGCCTCTAGCAAGGGAGTTTACGCACACAACCCGTACGCCACGCCGTGCACACCCGCCGGCTGCCTCTCAGTGGACACCAGCATGGAGAGCTATCAGTCCTTTTATAGTGCTTACAGCAGCGCTTCCACTACGCCAGCAGTGTCCCCGCACGCACGGCCAGTTAACGGCCCTAATAACCTCTCCGGTAGCGGAGAGGAAGGAGGTATCAGCGGTAGCTATTCTATTGGTAACCCCCGTCAGCAGCAGCGCAACTCTCAACGAGCGCCACAGCAGTCATACCAGCAGCAGCAGCAGACCGAGGGTTGTCTTACTGCTTCTTCAGGGTATGCTTCTGAGCAGTTCATCAATTCGATTGGAAACATTCCTGCAACCGCCTGCACCGCTCCAGGCCGCCATCTTCTCACAAGTGTCCTGCGAGCGCAGGACGCTGGCGATGTGGAGATCATTTACAATGAGTTGCTGCCTGAGCTGAACACCATCTGCTTCGACCCACAGGCCAATGTAGTCGTCCGCTGCCTTATCGAGGTGATCACTACGGAGCAGCTCGATGATATGATTCTTATCTTCACTGACGAGACGATTCTGCGTCTCGCCACTTCGCACCAGAACACACGGCGCCTTCTGCACTTTATGTTTGAGCAGCACACAAGTGAGTCGCTTATGCGCATTGTCAATATTCTTGCACCACACAGCCAGCGCCTCGCATGCAACCAGCAAGGCTACATTGCCATCATGCGCATTATCGAACATGCCCTGCCCGCGCAGAAGTACGTGATGATTGACAGCCTGATGAACTCCCTTCCTACGCTCACCAAGAGCCCGTACGGCAATTACGTCGTCCAGTGCATCCTTCAGAATAGCGATCCGTCGATGATGGTAGAGAAGATCAGTTGCGCCTTCAGCGGCCACTGGGTGCCTCTCTCATGCAATAAGTTTGCCTCCAACGTGATGGAGAAGGTGATCGCACTTATGTCTGGTGATGCACGCAAAAATGTCGTGGCGGAGCTCATTCTTGATGAAGAGAAGCTGCAGTGCATGATGCAGGACGGCTATGGTAACTTCGTCGTACAGGCGATTATCTGCTCCTCGAAGGACACTGCCGAGTTTGACGCGATCTGCAGTGCTGTGACCCCGCAACTCCCTGCAAGCCCGTATGGCCAGAAGATTGGTGCAAAGATCAGGGCCATGTTTCCGACCTTCCATGGTGGTACTGCGCAGCCATCTAGTGCTGCTTCTTTGGCCTAAGCCGCCCTCATACACATTTATACCCACGTGCACACACGCATAGACTGTGTGGAAGGAAAAGAGAGGGATATATATTAAAAAACATATTTTTGTTAAAATATTTTTGCTTGGGAGTATTTGTCTGTTTTTAGAAACGTGAGGTAAGGGAGAGAAAGAGAAGGAGCAGAAGCGAAGGGAGGTGCAGCTTCACAACCCCCACACGCACCACCACATAAGAATCAATGGGCGTGGGGCACGACACAGTGGGAGGAACGATGGAGCGAGAAAATTTGGAGGACATTTTATCTTTTAAGTGTTCTTTTTTTATCTTTTTTTTTTCTTTCTGCCAGTTTATTATTATTATTATTTTTTTTGTTATATATTATTACTATTTTATCTTTTGCTTTGAACACTACAACATTTATACGCATTTAGACATATACCTTTTTTTTTGTAGAAAACTAGATAATTTTTTTTTTTCGACAGTTCACTCTTCCCCTCTCTTTTCCTTTTTTTTTTAAGTGAGAAAAGCACGTGTCGCAGACAGACCTGTATCTCCAGCTCTTTTTTTTTTTTTAAAGTTATTTTCTGTTTTTTCCCCGTCTTTGTTCATTTTTTACGACAGAGATTACAGCAAAAGACAAACAGAAAATCGCGAAACGGGCACAGCGGGGGCGGTATTCTCCCTTTTACATCTTTTTATTCTGTTTTTATTGTTTCCTCTCTATAAATGAATTACCAAAGAAAAAAAGAAAACGGCAAGCATGTGCAATGCGCATCTTTTTTTTTTAAAGGTAGAGAACATATCAGACGGAGTGAAAGAAGTACTGTGTATACACGGGCCTGTAGAGTGAAAAAAAAGAGCTTATAAACGAAATGGAAAAAAAAAGCAACGAAAACTATATGTATTTTTATTTTTATTTTTATTTATTGGAGAAGCAGAAAAACGAAGTGGCGTGCGAACATGTTTGTCTCTCATTTTTTTTTGTTTTACTCTCTAGATACTATTTTTTTTTTAAACGTGTTTTCTTTTCTCCCTTTTTCTAGTTGTATTTGTAGACGCTGCAGGGTGCGATGCAGGAAGATGCATGCACACGGCAGCTGTGTGTGGACGACTTTTTTTTCTTTCTTTTGTCCTTTCAGGTCGATACGAACAAACCTAGAGCAGCAGAAGAGAGGCACAGAGAGAGAGAGAGCGAGAGGTAATGAGGGGCGGAAAGAGCGAGATGGAGCAGCCAGTGGATGTTCGATTGTACATCTATTCTTTTTTTCTTTTAAGATTTTTTTTTTACTGCTCTACGTACGATCTGTTGCGTACGGCGCAGAACGAAAGGACCAGATAGGGGTAGATGAAGAGAAAGAAAAAATTTTAATTATAGCAACAATGAAGAGCAGTGGACACTGAACAGACACACCAATTGTAGCGCAGAAGTAAATGAAAGGAATCTATGGGCACCTATATGTACCGCGTATTAGAGGCACACAAAGCCACAGCGCGAGCAGCATGTATTCAGTGTTCTCACCCAATATATAAAGTATACTTCAACTTTTCTATTTGCTGCTTAGCGCCGCTTTTTTAAAGGCTGCAATCTTTCATCAACTAAACACGCTTCTAGAGTCTCCGAGGATGTATGTATCTCCGCACATGTTGTGTGCACTGCAGCTTTTCAGAGCATGAAAACAAACAAAAAGAATCGTCATGAGCTTTCCAGTACGCACACAGTCTGCGCTTTTTGTGTTCTTAATTTTTGGCCTTATTTGTATATGCGCATGCACAAAGGCATCGAATGCACAAGGAAGTATATATTTAGAGGGAAAGCAAAAATGTAAATCGAAAAATCAGTGAGAGATGCATTGCGATAGTTGATTATTGAAATTGCGATGCGGAAATTGTGTGGGATAATTGATTTTTGCGTGGCGAACAACATTCGCAGCCAAAGGTCAACTTGCCATCTGTCATTTTTTTTTCATTATTGTTTTCTTCTTCTATTTTGTTTCTTTTCCCTTTTCTCTTCTCTTCTGTTTTTTTTTTTTGTGCACAACACTAATTGTTTGCTTCTTTTAAAAAAATGTATTCATTTCACTTTTTATGTAGCGGCAACAGATTTTTTTTTTTTTTTTCAAATACTGATATTACTGTTTTTCTATTTCACGGCTACATGTGCTTGTGGTTACAGTGAAATCATAGCTGGAATGAATATGCAGGAGGATTCCACGCAGTGCGCTGTAAGCTGCAGCTGGGACTCCAAGTGCCCTTGGGTACATATCTTTACCCCTACGACAGAGAATGACTGGCAGGCACAGGTGGAAACCATCATGGATGCATCACACACTTCTTCAGATGGCGGTGAAGTGGCATTGGCTGTGGTTCCGACAGTGAGTGGGGCTCCGTGGATTGATCTGACTCTATCTGCTTCTTTGCTGGCGGTATGTGTGACTACTAACGCCCGAGTGCTTGAAGTCCACAATGCTTCAGACTGCGGAGCCGACAGCGGCTACACAAGGCCTTTGCTTACACACGAAGGGGTCGATATCCTGAGCAGCAACAGCGGAAGCGATGATGAAGGACAAGGCAATTGGTTTGCGCACTACCTCTGCGGCGGCCAAGACAGCGACAGCGTTCTCTTACCCGGTGGGGGACGGCGGTATCGTCTAAAGTTGTTTGCTCGTTGTCCTCAGAACCACGTGGGGGTGCGCTGCTGCTGTGTCGTCACCGCCAAGTCTAACAGCGAGGCAACCACCGACATCACAGATGATCATGAGTCACCGAGCGAGACACTGGGGCGAACGGCGGCGCTTGGTGGGTATGATGTGTCCGCCCTGCTGCGCCAGACGCTTTCGATGCAGATGCAGATGCAGGCGCACATGGGCGTTGTGCTGGAGCGCCTAGAGCGAGTGGAGGCACGACTTGATGCTGTGGATCGCATTCAGTCCGCTAACAATGCACTTCGACTCGTTTGCGCCGACGCCGCGATACCTGACGTGAATGCGAGCAATGCTGAAGAGTAGGGAGGTAATGGTGGTAACGCCTTCATCACATAACGGTACTCCTTTTTTTAAAAAAAATTATATTTACTTTAACGTCGCTTAAAAAAAAAAGTGAGTAGTGTCTGTTGCTGTAAAAGTTTTTTTTTTGTAAACGTACTGTGCTGGACTTTTGTTACTTTGACTATTTTCTTCTCTCCTTTTCTCCTCATTGGTTCCTCTGCACGTTGTGTTTGCCTGATAGTTTCACATTAGGAAAATCCCTCCTTCTAGAGTTAGTTGATACACCTCGTCACGAGGGACATGAGGTGTAGGAGGGCCCTCTGTGTATTGGTGGGCAGCAAGACATGCGCGGCGGGTACCGCTGCTGCAGCTGCACCGTATGGATTGTCTGCGGCTCAGCGCAAGTTCCACTCGCAGCACCGCACTCCTATTGTTCCTCAGGTGCACGTAGCGGAGCCTGAGGCGCCACCGCTGAGCAGCACAAAAGCAGTCCCCACCGTGAACGTTGGTTATCTTCTGCACCGTAACCAGGTTGTCAAGCACACTCCACACCCTTTGGAGATGGAGATGAGCTACCTGCTGGAGCGCGAGCACCAGCGGTATAGTCGCCACGAGACCACCGAGTCAGCGACTCACTTCCTGGCGGCTCGCGGACAGCCGATGGACCTGTTAGGCCGCACCGACCCTAACCAAATCAAGGGCAACTTCTTCGGATTAGAGCTGTACCAGGACGCTATGCGCGTAGTGCTGCAACGCTACTCACCTGAGAAGCGTGTGGCGGAGGCGGATCTGTGGAACCCGGCGGAACTCTCTACAAAGCCACCGAAGCGGCACACCTTGCAGCGGTGCCTAGATGACTTTCTTTATCTACTTATACAGGATGAGTGCGGTAAGTGGACGATACCACAGACACAACGCAAGGCGACGGAGACGCTTCGCATGACGGTGGATAGGGCAGTCTCTACTCATCATGCAGATGGCCTGGATGTGTACGTGTGGTCGAATGCACCGCAAGCGACGACTATGTTTGAGGAAGAACTTACTCGCTTGTTTATCTTTTCAGCCACGTACATATCGGGGAGGCCACAGTTCACCGCAGTGGAGCCACTGCCTAGGGACCATGCTTGGGTAACACGTCGTGAGATGCTGCAGTATAGTGAAGACTTCAAGAGTGTTGAGCTACTTCGCGCCTTGATGGACATCTCGTCAGACGGTGTCTTTGAAGAGTAGTTGAATTTCACAGTTGAAAATGAAACATTATATATAAAACAACAACAACCACAGCAATGATAACATTATTTGTAGTAGAATGATCTCTGTGAGGAGGTATTATCAGGAGCGAGAGAGAGCAGTGTGCGATGTGCTAGTAGATTGCTGCCCCACCTCAATTTTTTTTTTTTTTTTTCAAGGACAGACATTTGGTACTGCAATGGAAACAGCAGGAGCAACACCATCAACCACCTTCGAAGCTCGTCTGTTCTTATCTCTTTTTTTTTGACACTTGATATCTTTTTTTTTTCTTTCTTGCCTCTTTATCTCTCCGTTTCATATTTGTATCTTTGTTTTTGCTTTCTGTTTTAGTTAGTTGCTTGCATCAGTTTTCGTAGAATAGCAGAAAAAAAGATCAACGGCAATATTAATTCCTATCTTAAAAAGCGTTTTGCTCTTTAACGCCTCTGTGAAACATATATACCCCCTTCTGCTCCGACGAGAAAGTATATATACTTGCTTTTATATAGCACTTCTTCTTCTCTCTTTTTCTTCTAAAACAGGTGAATTTTTTAAATCTTTGTGTGTTATCTTTCGTTGTCTCTTAGAGCCGATTGCAACTGGCTATTGAAGAGAATAGAAAATACGTATATATCTGTACATACAAGTTCAATTTATAGGAAACACCGTTATCACTCTGCGCACCTCTCCCACAGTACGCTTTATTGATCCCTACAGCATCTTTCTAGCTCACCCACTACTGTACTTTCTCCATCTTATTGCTGTTTGATAGCACCATCATCTTTTGTGTTTGCCTACAGTACTCTGCGCTAAAGAAACGATGGCCAAGGAGAAGCTCCGCTTTAAGATTTCGGGTCGGTCGGTGGTGTACGAGGGTCACCCAGAAAGCCGTCCCAAGGACCTAATGGACATCCTTGCCAAGCTTGCGGTGAAAGATGACGTCGCCGTTTCTGCCTTTCGTGAGAACATAGAAGATGAGCAGTCCTACTCTGATCAAGCGATCAAGGATCTTTTCTCTGACGCGAAGAAGTCTCGTGAGGCCCGTGACGCTGCACGGCGCGGCGGCGATGCCACCTCTGCCGCAGAAGCCGCCTCTACCACGCCGGCGGACTCGAAGCCTCCGCGGCCCCCCGCGTCCGCCGCTGCAGCTGAGCCTGAGCAGAAGCAGCGCATCACCCTCACCTACCGCGGGAAGCAGTTTTCCTACAAGGGCCTCCTCAGCGAGAAAGAGAGCGCTGTCGTGCAGTTGCTGTCCAAGCAGGAGGACTTGACACAGGACATCATTCTCCAGACGTACCGCGACAACCTGCCCGAGTCCACCGCCACAGATGCGGAGGTTGTGGCAAGTGTAGAGGGTAACATTGCCGCTCGCCAGGCTCGTAAGGGTCAGCACGCAAACCCGGCGCAACCACAGCGGAACGTGGACAACGGTGACGCTGGAGCTGCCGCTGGTGCCTTCGCTGCCGCTGGAGCTGTTGCTGGTGCCTCCGCTGCCGCTGGAGTTGCCACTGGAGCTGCCGCTGCAGAAGGAAGTGCCAGCGCCCTCACTAACACAGATGCTGTGGAGGAGTACACAAATATGTCTGTTGAGCAACGTGAGTCCCTGGATAACTTCATCAAGCAGGTGCTGGAGAAGCCGCCGTCAGACACCTCTTCGCTGATCCGTGAGGAGCCAAGGACGGTTGCTGCGACCCCGGATGACCTGATGGAGGCCACACTGACGCAGCGCACCTCCGGCAAGATTCCAGTCTACTGCCAGGAGGAGATTACCACAGGCACGAAGTTGATTTACGTCACGCCAACTATGACATACGAGGAGTTTGCCAATATTGTGGAGCGGAAGTTTGGCCGTAAGATGGCTCTCTCTTTTTTCGAGGACGAGGACGTGATTGAACTGGATGATGATGACGTTCTTGCTATGTTCCTGGAGCTTTCCCAGCAGAGTGGCACGAAGAAGATGAAGCTGATTTGCTCTGATCCCAAATCACGCAAGAAGCCAGCGGATGATATGCTGACCGACGGCAAGGAGGGTACCGACCCCGCCCCCGGCGTCCCTGTGAAGACGACCCGCGCCAAGGCTTTTTCCAACGGCGAACTTTTGGCGAGAGAGCAGCGCACGTACACCGGCCACTCTCTCGCTGTGTACTGCTGCGTGTTTTCTCCCAAGGGCGATCAGTTTGTTACTGCAAGCCGCGATCGCTCTGTGCGCCTGTGGAACACCAAGACTGGCAGCTGCACTGTGATGAAGGGTGGCCACAACGGCTTCGTACTGTCCTGTGATTTTTCTCCGAAAGGCAACCGCGTGGTGTCGTCGTCCGATGACCGGTCGATCAAGATCTGGAACACTGTCACGTGCTCCAAGGTGGCCACCCTCAAGGGTCACGAGGACAAGGTGTACTGTGTGCAGTACAACTCTACCGGCGAGTATATCGTCTCTGGCTCTTGCGACCACACTGTACGTGTGTGGAATGCTGAGAACTGCTCGAGGGTAGCTTCTCTGAAAGGCCATACGCTAGCAGTCTTCTCATGCTGCTTCAGCAACAGCGATCGCGGTAAGTACGTTGCGTCTGGTAGTGATGACAGACTTATCAAGATCTGGGACTGGGAGGCTGGCAAGGAGGTGCGCTCGCTGCTCGGTCACATTGGGACCGTGTGGTCTGTTCGCTACTCTAAAAGCGACAAGTACATTGTAAGTTCCTCCATGGACCACGAGCTGAAGCTCTGGAATGCCTCCACTGGCGTGTGCGTGCGCACTATGGCCGGTCACAAGGCCCCCATTCACCACGCCATCTTCTCCGATGATGACAAGTACATCTTCTCAGGTGCACGTGACTGGACTGTGATGGTGTGGCGCACGGAGGATGGCGAGCACGTGGAAACCCTGGCCGGCCACCTCAGCACAGTTTACCACATTGACGTTCAGGGTAATAAGTTGCTGACGTCATCGCTTGATGATACGGTGAAGATTTGGGAGATCGAGGAGGCTAAACACTAAAATCTTTTTTTTTTATTTGAAAGAAAGTTTTTTCTTTGTCTATGCGTGGGTTTGTACACGCTCCTCCAACTCGGTATGGATTCCTTTTTTTTTTGTGTGTGTGTGTGTGTATTCTCTTTGCGGATATATATAGGAACAAAGGAAAAGAAGGTAAACAGCGCAGAATTGAGTTTATATATATATATATGTATATGTATTTTTTTTTTTTGCTATTTTTATCGCTGACAATGACTCCCAGTCACGGAAACAATGAGAAAGGAAAGAAGGAGAGAGGAGCAGAGGTGTAGCAAGGCAACTTGAATCCTTGCATCTACACACTTTAGAAAGGCGTGTTACACTATCATAAGCATTTTACAATTTCTTTCTTTTTTTTCTTTGCTTAGTATTGGTGCATACATACACGTATGGGTTCTCTTTTGCGCCACATTATATATATATATTCTTCAAATGGCGCTCTGAACATCACCGCCGATAGCAGAGAGATGATCACGTTTGATACTTGCGTGAATATAGTTCCTAAGTGAGTACTGATGGAAGTAGTGGGAGAGAGGAAAAAGAATCTGTTTTCTTAGCCTCTCCCCTTCTTATCATTTGTCATTTACAGTTTCTCTCTTTAACATCAATAAGTGCAAAGGATGGTATTTTACGAACAAGAGGAAGGCTCACGCCACGAGAAGGTGGGGAGTGACTCACCTACTCAAAATGTTGTTGAGGCAATAAAACAACGTCAGAAAAGAACAAATATTCTAATCAATGATTTTATGCTTAGGAAAGGGGTTAGTGTGTGTATGTATGTATGTATATATGTGTGTGGGTGTGGTTTTTTTTTTTTTTTACGAAAGCGTAACAAATGCAAGTGTTGGCGAGATATCGTAAAGGTTGTTTCTTTCTTTTTCTCTTAAATTGTTGCTGAAGTTGAGAGCCATATGTTGTAGTTCTTATTTTATTACATTTTTGGTGGTTTTATTTTTATTTTCTAAATCCCCATCAGAATTGTGTGTATGTGCGTGTGTGTCTGTGCCGGGAGGAAAGACGTCGCGAGAGTCGCGGGACATGGGCAAGAGGTGGGGGAGGGGGGAAAGAAAAATGGAGAGAACATCATAAAAAGAATACACAAGCGTTGTTAAGATCATAAAATGGTCGCGATGCTGCCTATAACAAGTTGTGCTGTGACTGACTGGACTGCATCACATTAGAGAGTGACGCGCGAGAGGGTGGTGGAACGGCGATGGCACATCTTTGGAGCATAAAGGGCTGAATGGCAGTGTCATGTCGCATGCAACACAACGTGGAAAATCAAAAAGGAAGGACTTTCTAAAAATGTTTGTGAGACATTCAAAAATGTCAGAGCAGCTTAAAAAAAAACTCTTGTATCCTTTCTTAATGCTTTCTTTCTTTCTTTTTTTTTCCCTGATGTTCATCTGCGTAAAGTGGATCAGACAGAAGCCAGCAGGCATTTTCTTTTTCTGTAGAAGCAGTCAATTCCCTGTATATCTTTTCTCTGCTCTTTATGCAGATTGCTAACGCATACAGGTGGTTTAAAGGCTTTGGCCATCACTTCTTTTTTTTTTTTTTTTACTGTCAGCTGAGAAAAAAATGAATACACACGGAACAGGCGCAGCGAGAGCATTTGATCTCAGCGCATTTGTTTTCAACTATCCAGGGGTTTAACAAGTCTCTAGCGGTTGCGATGCACCGTGGCTAGGTAGTGCATTTGTGTTGCTCTTGATATATAGAAGTTAGTACACCGACTACCATTTTGTATGACGCACGCTTACTTAATTTGTGGAGAAATTTTTTATTGTCAATCTATCTGCTTCTTCCTCTTTCTAAATACTTTTTTTCTTTTTTCTTCTTTGTGCTGACGTATTGAAGCTATTGTGGACAGCGGAACACTTTTACGGGCCTTTAAAGAGAACCTTTTTTTCTAGCTGACTAGCTTTACCTATATTCTGAGAGTAGCCTGCCGTGCGTGTAATGTAGGCAGTCCTTAAAAAAAAAAAAATACGTTTATTGTTTTAAAGCGTGTTTCGTCATGACAAACGGTGAAGATAACTGTAGCACATCGGCGGGCACGACAGTGCTTCAATCTGAGCGGCGGCACTGGCGCACTGCACTAACACCAGCGACACTCGACTCGGTGCTTTCCTGCTACCATCATCAAGCACCACTTGCTCTTGTGGCTGCAACTCCACAAATTCGCATGGCCACGGAGATACACACCTATCAGTATGGAGCGCAGTGCACGTGTATGGCGAGCATGCTCTCTCTCAATCCCACCACGCTGGAGAGAACTGCTACCATAACTGATATGAAAAGGCTCGAACACTCCAAGTGGTGGCTGACGCGGCCCGCGACGGCAGGTGGCATGCCTCTACCAGTATACAGCATGGAGTTCTGCGTGGAGGGCGCCCTCAATCCATTTATTGATGCTGCAGTGTCCGTTCCACTATGCAGCATGACAGTGCGTAGCGTTACCCTCAACATATGCGACCTCCCGCCTCACGGATGTGCTATGGACTGTGGAGGTAGACGGGGCTACAACACAGTCGTCACTCTCGCGTCGCTGGGCTCCCTCTCACATCTTCAAGAGCTACACATGGGACGAACCACAGTAAGACACTCACATCAAGAAGACCTCGGTCTCACTCCACAGTTTCTTGACGTTCTTAAGCGGCTTGAGCAGCTCACCATTGGGGATTACCATCTGGTGTCCCATCTTCCTCTTGCCGAGCTGCGGAACCTAAAGGAGATTGACCTCAGCGGGACAGGGGTGGAGGACACCACGATCGCCTCGCTGGCACAGTGCACATTGCTCCGTAAAGTCTTTCTTTGCGGCTGCCATTCAGATGTGCGGCGCTTTACACCGCTTTCAAAACTCTCTCTTTTGAGCGTACTTGACGTCCGCGGGTCTTCCATCACGGACGATGCCCTTGCGGCGATATGCAAAGGATGTTCTTTCTTATCTGAGTTGTGCCTGAGAGACTGCCGTCTCTTGGAGCACTTTGCTCCACTGCGTCTTGCTCAGCGCTTGGAACGAGTGGACCTCAGTCATACCTCCGCGGAGGTGTCTGCCCTTGAGGCACTGTGTACCCTTCCAGTGCTGAAGTACCTGCTGCTTCGCTCGTGCCCCGGTGTTGGCAACGATGGTGGAGCAGTCATGGCGCTGCTCTCCAGGGTACCAGAGCTGCATGAGCTAGACTGCGCCAATGTAGGTCTAGCGGACGTGGGCGTGGAGGCACTTGCTACCTGTACGTCCCTGCGCCACTTAAACATTGCCTGCAACCGCTTGGTCGCCAAAGTGGGGCCTCTCGTAGCACTGCCATCCCTCAATAAACTTGACCTCAGTGGCACTAGCGTCACCTCCGAGGATTTGGAACTTCTCAGCGCTGGGGGTGCGACATCTATAACATCACTGCGGTTGCATGGGTGCCAGCATGCCAAGGAGTTGTCTGTGCTGACCGGCTTAACGCAGCTGCGTGTGTTGGACATGTGCGACACACACGTGGATGACAAAGCCCTGTCGGCAATAGTGTCGTGCTGTCCCGACATGGTAGACCTTACTATCCACTTTTGCTCTTCCATCACTGACATTGCTCCATTGCTGAAACTGCGCTTTCTGCGTCGCGTTGGTCTTGGTGGCACTCGACTTACTAAAGAGTCTACAGACGTTGTGCACGTTCTCTCAAGGAACGGCGTACGTGTCAGTTGTCAGCTAGTTCTTCTTCATTCATCATATTGAGAAAAGATACACAACAACAGATACAGCAAAAAGTGTCTTCTCATTATCTACTCTAAAGAAAATATGTCAATATTCAGAATACACACTTTCTTTAGAAAAAAAAAAAACATATATATATATATATATTTTTTTTGCTTACCTTTGACTTGCTTTTTCTCCTCGCTATCATTTTATGCTTTTGTATTTACGCGAGTATTGTTGCTTTGATATTCAATGTATGTATGTGCATCGGTGTGTGTTGCCTAGATGAAAATTAGAAGGGCGGGCGTTGCACGGATCAGTCGGAGGATGCACGAGAGCGGCGCAGCAAATATGAAATTCATTTTTTTTTTGTTTTTTTTTGCGTTCAGATGAACTGCTGTATAATGTGACATGCGTTATTACTTTGACCTTTTTTTTTCTCTTTTCTTTTCTGGTGTGCACATTGGCAACTGACGCATAATATGCAACACACAGATGTGCAATCTTTTTTTATTTATTTTGTAGACACCTACATATATTTTCACGTTGCTTCATTGCGGAAATGCATCAAAACACAAACACAAAATTACCATCAACTCTATTGGTCGTTAATATTTATCTATTTGGTTGTATCTCCGGTGCCTTAAATATCGCGTCTACAATTCTCTTATTTTATTGCCTTCTTTCACTGTTTCCCTTTTTTAAAAACACAAGTTAGTTTAAGTTACATCACAGCACAAAGCTTCAAGCAATCATGCGCGAGATCGTTTCCTGCCAGGCCGGCCAGTGCGGTAACCAGATCGGTTC
>JASANZ010001865.1:0-20291 GCA_030849805.1 Sergeia podlipaevii | reverse complement strand
AAGGACCGCATCCGCCGCGAGGAGCGTCTGCGCAAGGAGCGCGCCGCTCGCGCCGTGGAGCGCAAGGCCAAGGTCGCCAAGAAGTAAGGTGCTTAGGCGCACGCTTCTTGGACATTCTTGTCAGAGCTTGTTGCATACTCACCTTCTCTTTCAAAGGCAAGAAGTTCTTGCTTGCATCTGAGATGGCAGAGAGCATTACATCAGTTTTTTTTAATTATTACTTAACCTTTTACCTCTTGTATCATGATTGATTTATCTACTTTTACCAACAATTAAAAAATGCATACACACATATATTTACATCAAATGGGCAATCTGATCCTAGAAGGAGATCAAGCGAGACTCTTTTCTATTTTTTTTTTTTTTTGAGTTTCTCGTGTAGATTTCTGTTTCTTTGGGACAATTCAGATGTGCTATGAGGAGGAGTATTGCTGTGGTGTTGCTTCCACGACAACGCTGATCTCCTCAGTGGGGCACATCAGCCTCATCCTTATCATAGACGCTTTCCCTTCTCATTATCGAATTAAAAATATAAACATTTTTTTCTTTTTTTCACGTGTTTGTTTTACTGTTTGCACTTTTCTCCTCTCCCCGATTTTTTTTTTTTTGGCTTGACATAAACAGTGTAGCGAACACGACATAGATACACAGTACATGCACATACACGAATATATTACACTCTCACACTCGCTCTATCACCACATTTCTTTTTATTATTATTTTGATCTGCTATCTTTTTCTTTTTATCTTTTCTCTTCTTTGATGCAGCCATATACCTTGCGTGGGTCACCCACTTCGCGACTGAATATTGATAGCGCACCTAGACAAGCCTCAGAGAGACCGTCAGAGACGCTAAGGAGGTACGAACCGTTGAGGCGTGTGCGCGCCAGCACGGAAGCACTTCGATCTTCCAGTCGGCACACTCCAACACCACCACCACCATCTACTGCTGTACGTGCTCGACAGCAGCAGCAGAGACCGTATGAAGACTCCCAAGGCCTCTCACGTGGCGTCGACGAGGGTGGTGTAGAGCAAGGATCGCAACCAAACACCACAGTCAACATTCAAAGACTGAGAGCACTCTTGCGCCAGTACGGTGCCGCTGAAAGATCAGATGACGCTACACTTGGGGCAACGATAGCATCTAGCGCTATTGCTGGCGATGGCATTACGGAGCTCAGCACAGCTCCCAAGAGGAGCCGATACGGAGCTACCGAGGAGGCAGCAGGGCAGTCGTCTCCAGGTATCATTGATCGTAAGCGCGGTAAGCATCAAGAGGTGGATGTTAGGGGAGAAGAAGGCTTTGTGTATGGGGCTGAACGTGGTACTGGACCGTATCGCTCAGTCAAGCAGCATCAGTATCAACCCATACTGGAGCCCCCTCCCCCGCTCACGGACCTCCCGGGCCCGCGCCATTCTTATTTTAAAGGTGCAGGCACTGCAGTTGCTGCAAGATGGCGCGGTGCCACTGCTACAAAAAGCGAAACACGTATACATCACGCCTCAAACACTATCCACGCTCGCCACCAGCCTCAGCATCTAGGTACTACTGACCCCATATCACCAACTGCTCGGGCGTTGTCTTCGGAGCGGGGGCCTCTGGTCAGCTCAGAGAGAAACGTCCAGGATGCGCCGGCGGTTATGCAGGGAGGAGGTCACAAGAGACAGGATTATAGCAGCAGCCATGACGGCCCAGACTCGATATCGCGGCCTACAGAGTCTTTCACGGATATACCGCCCTCTATTTCTAGAGCAACTGGCGGCACGTGGCGGCAGGCGACAGTGCGATGGTCGCCAACTCGGGCAGTGGCTGCAACACCAGAGCCGCCTATTGCTGGTGCTACGAGTAGTGCTGCTGCGATTAGTCCGAGGGACATTGTTAGACAGCTGCACGCTGCCAATACTTCCTCCTTATGGACATCTGCAGAAGAGTTATTCCGCGCACGCCAGCAGCAGCGGTCTCCCCCAAGTGGGACGACACCACTCGGGGTACGCACACCACCGCCACCGCCTTCCTTCTTTGACGGTAGCTCTACTGTGCTAGAAGGACCGAGGCAAGGCCTGGGTGCCGACACAATATCCCCTCTTCCTGTCAAACAACAACATCAGCACCAGCACTGTGGCGCAGAAGCCAGTCCATCTTTGTTCATTTCGTCCTTTTCGTTAGGGCGTGAGATACGCCAGTCCCCACAGATGATGCGCTACCCTTCACATCATAGTAATAGTGGTCTTCGGCAGTCACCTGGGGCTGATGTAGAGCCAGTTGACAGCTCAAGTGCACGGAAATTGCGCGTTGCTGGATTTACTGAAGAGGAGGTAGCCTCGGGGGAGTCACTGAGCGTGTATTACCGCCGGCGTGCCAGGGGAGCAGTACTGACACCCGCAGTGAGAGCTTTGGAAGCTATGTGAGACTCCACGTGAGTGGAGAAGGAAAAAGAGCCAAGCGAGTGCTGTTTTTTTTTTTCTTGTGTGTATGCCCCCCTCCTTTTCTTTTCTAACCTTTCGTGGCGACAATAGATGCATTTTCCCTTTTCAACATGACAAACACAGATACACATCTAATGCACTGGAATTTTCAAGCACATTAGAGGACTTCAGGTACTCCTTGAGATCTGATACAATTTTTATTTGCCTTTTCATCTCTTTTTTTTTTTTGATTACTATTTACTTAATTCCGGAGGCTATCCACTAGACCAAGCTTTGCAATCAGGTAGAGTACAGGGGACGAAGGAGCTACGTCTGCAGGAAGGTGTTTAGTTGCGACTATATCCTCCTTCTTCTGGGATTTTTTTCTTTCTTTTCTATTCTTATTTATTTATTTATTTTACTTGGATACAGTTTATTAGATCAACCGTAATCATATTGTATATAAACTTTTTTTCTCAAGACACACAGACACGCAAACAACAACAGCAAAAAAAAAAGCGAGGGAAAAACGGAAACACTCACACAGTTGCACACACACACACACACACACATGTCAGACATTGAGGTTCCAGAGACATCAGCCGAGGTGCCACCTACACCAACGTTAGCATCCAACACTCGAGTGATTGACGTGGACATCCATAATGGAGAGCTTCCTTCCCCACGCGCGGATATCGTGACCACAGGCGATAGCGGCCGCGCTCCTCGCAAGAGTCGGCACGTCGACTTTACAGACGATGGCAAGCTCTTTGAGGGCCATCTAACCGTCCAGTCTCGCAATCTGAAGTCCATCATTGAGTACCTCGTCAACAATCAGGCGGAGCAAACTGTTATCATCAAGGACTTGCAGGACCAGGTCAACACCCTACGCCTAAAGCTAGCAAAGACGAAAAGAGGCAACTACCGGACTGGCGGCGGCGGCGCAGGTCCGATGGAGATGGAGGATGTGAATAAGCGCGTCAAGGCACTAGAGAGCTTTGTGATATTATGGGGCATTCGACCAGAGGACGTGGCGGAGCTCGTTCAGGACTATGGCGATCCTGTCGTTACCCCTGAGCAGTACAGCTCATACCTGCTGGATCTGCCGTCTCTCCGCCTGATGCGGCGTGAAACACGCACGATGATGGCTGCCGTTTCACAGACGCAGCTGAGCACGAACATGGTGAGCGCGGCTATGGATACTGCCAGGCGCCGTACAGCATCCAGGAGCGGGGGTGAAGACATGCAGATTGGATACTCAGAGCCGGACGAGAACGCGGTTAATATGGCAAGAGAAGCAATGGACGTTGCCCACGACGCCTTAAGGAGAGTGGAGGCTCTCGCCTCCTCACGAGGCGGCTTTTCTAGCAAGTTCACCTCAGCTGAAAGCGGCGAGAAGGCTAGCGGCTTTTCTGGAAAGTTCACCTCAGCTGAAAGCGGTGAGAAGGCTAGCGGCTTTTCTGGAAAGTTCACCTCAGCTGAAAGCGGTGAGAAGGCTAGCGGCGGCAGTGGCAGTGGCAGTGGCGGCGGTGGTGGTAGGTTTGTGGACGCTGAGGCGCGCGCGGAGATTGAGGAGCTTGGCGAGTATATGGATCACAAGCTCAAGGAGCTAGAGTCACGTTTTCACTCTTCCGGGGCTCATCGCCGTCATTCTTTGCTGCAGCGCAAGAGCGGCGAAAGCACACCTGCTGAGGTCACACCGATCCGTCCGCAGTTTGGTGATGAAGAGGTGGTGGACAACGTTGCCCGCGAAGATGCTGCATTGTCGCTGGAAATGATTGAGGAGCTGACCGCCAAGGTGGATAGGCGCTTCCGTGAGCTCTCCAGTTCCATCGCTAACACCGCGCTTCGCAAGGCCGCGCCTGCGCCAGCCCCGTCGTTCTCTGAGAAAGGAAGCCCCCTGCGTCGCTCCAGCACCCCCGCGCACGATGAGGACGTGGAGGAGGAGAGCAACGTCGTATTCGCTCGCAACAAAAAGCGACGTGTTGGCGGGAAGCAACGCCGGACTCCATCCCCGCAAGATTCTTCATCTAAGAACTCCAACGGCACTGTGACTGTGCCGAATGGCCATGGCGGTGGTATGAGCAGCAGTGCGGTAGAGAAGCTGGTACGCGATGAGACTGGCGTTATCAGCTATCGCATTGACGACCTTGAGGAGGAGATAGCCAAACGCTGGGTTGCCATTGAGGAGCGGCTCCGGATCATTGGTCGTGCCTCGATGTCCAAGTCTTCTGGGGCCTCTGGAGGTGTGTCGCTTGATCGGAAGGCACGCGAGGATGCCTCTCTTTCTCTCATGCGTGTGCAGCACTTGGAGCGTGAACTTAACATTCTGAAGCGTAGCTTGGCTAACATCAGCAGCGCTTCCATGCATATTGAAAGTGCAGATAGTCCTCAGTCACTGGAAGTGCTGCATTCTAACAATGAGAGTTTCATGGCGCCGCTAACGCCACCAGAGGCGCTCAAGGACACATATGGAAACCGGAGAGTGCAGGATCTTGAGAAGGAGGTAGAGCAGCGGATGGCTGAGGTAAACCGTGCCATTGCTTTGTTAAAGAACTCCGGGGATGAGAAGCAACACAAGTCCCTGATGGAACTACTTGCCGCTGGACACGCGCTGCTCAGTCCAAGCAGGAAGGATCTAGACTCAAGCGCTGACTCAGCTAATCAGAGCCATAACATCGCTGGAGTGATGGTGCTTACATCTAAAGAGGCTCCAGTTTCTATGCCGGCGACGTCGTCACTGGCAGCACTAGCCGCAACGGCAGCAGGTGACGACAGCAACAACAGCATCAGCAGGCCCTCTATCGTTCTCCGAAGTAACAATGGCAAGGGCGGGCAACAGCCTAGAAAGGGCAGCAAAGACAAACTTGCGTCAACCCCGTCACCTCTGCCAACTCACCCAACTTTGGACGCATTTCGCACTGATGGCGCCATCGCCATGGAGACAACACGCCCAATGCGTTACACAGTGAGCCGCCTCCGCTCTCCGAACGCGCGCACGTTCGGCTCACGTCTTGTAGAGAGAGATGTTCTGGTGGACGCGGCCCTGCTAGCTCTAGAGGGAGAACATTCTTCGCCTCAGAGGCGAGGTGTTAACGGCGATGAAGCAGGAAGCATGGCCTTTGTGCCCGGGCAGGCGGCTGGAGATGCGCCGGCGGCGGCAGCAACAACAGCTGACGACCACTCCGGCGGTGCAGCTCCACTATTGCCTTTGCTGCCGAAGGAGACCACCGAGCGTGCGAATCCGCGAGTGGCGTCGAGTAACTCGAACACGACGGCCAAGTCGTCTTCCCGCGCCTATGTTCAGCACGATATGCTATCTTCGCTGGGCCATAGTAAGCCATGTGTGGTGGTGAACTGTGCGTGGTGTGCGGCGGAAAGGTCTCAGTCAAGCGTACAGGCCTTGCCCTCTATGCCAGCGGCATTACGTTAGTAGGGGGATTTGAGGCGCAGGGGATGCTTTTTTTTTTTTTTTTTTTGGAGGGGAGGGGGGTATCGAGTGAGGGAGGCGTTCCATCACGCACACAAACACGAACAAAGAAACAAACGAAGAAAGGAGTCTAACTTCCGCCTTTACATATTGCTATCAACACACATATATGCATGTATAGTTCTGTTTTCTTTTTTTTTGTAGATTATGCAATTTATGTACATCTGTTTTTTTTTTTTTAAAGGCAGTTATTGCCCGATACGAGTATTTTTTTTTTGTATGGAATTGAAATGTACACCAAACAGCCATTGTTGCGCACAAGAGAAAAGCGACTTGTTTACAAGGGAGAAAGCATGGCATCTTTCTTTGTTTCTTGCCGTTAAAACCGATATTTAAGCGCGTAAGGGTTATGGTGTTCTTACGAACTTGGGAATGCTATGAACAGTCAAACAATTCGTGGTCTTATATTCTCTATTCTCATCTTTTTCTTCGTTCTCTCTTTCCACCTTGTGCTATTTTTATCATCGAGTATATTGTGTTTTCTTTTGTTGTATCGCAGTTGCACGCCCTTTCTAGAGTGAACGTTTGACAAGTTGTTCTCTGCGTCTGAGAGATTTATAGAACTCAAACATTTTTTTTTTGGGCAGTGCTATTTGTTGCGATTCCAGGGCCGCGGAGAAGCAAGAAGGAAGAAAGAAGAAGAAACAGTCAATCATGCCAGCTGTGGAGGTAGATATTGAGAGCATCCCCGATATCATCGAGGCTCAGCTCACCCTCAGCTATAGCCGCCTCTCTGACCTCATCAAGGTTATCATTGAGCAGGGCAATGGGCATGACGACGAAATTGGGGGTATGCGCGATCGCATGGATGAACTCCAGAGACAGAACGAGGAGCTGCGCCGCGAACTGGACGCTCTCAAGGCGAAGGGCCCCAATGAGGACCTCGCGGCGGTAGTAGAGCAGCTGAAGAAGGACGTGGAGAGGCTTAGCAAGGAGTCAAGTGACAACGCTCAGCAACTGCAGCAGGAGGCAGCAGAGCGGCTAGAACATGAACAGATCGCAGCTGAGGCAGTTGCAAATACAGCCGAGGTTGTCAAGAGCCTCGAGGACATGCAGGACGACCTTGCCTCCCGTATGGCCACTGCAGAGCCCAAGTTGGCTCTGTGCGAGGCCTTCACTGAGCTCTGGGGTGCTCGTCCAGAGCAGGTGTTCGCTATGGCCCGCCGCAGCGAGGAGGATCCGAGGCAGTACGAGCACTCCATTGAGGAGCGCACCACATACCTTCACACACTGCCAGCCTTTGTGCGTATGTACGATGAGCTGGAGATTGTGCGTGTTATGGTGCAGAAGCAGGCCGCTGACGCTCTTGCCACAAAGACGAGCGAGAGTAGCCGCAGCCGAACGAGCTCAGATCTTCACAAGAATGCGGATCAGCGCAGCGGTAGCGGGATGGCGTCACAGGAGGTGCAGGATGCGCTGAAGAAATGTGAGGATCGCCTCAGCGCGCTGGAGAGGAGTGGAGCTTCCAGCCACGGTAACGCGAGTAAGGCACCGGAGAACACGATTGACGATTCTCGTCTGGAGAGGGAACTTGGAGAGGCCCAGGGCCGTCTTTCTGCTCTGGAGAAGCGTCTTGGCGTTTTGTTGGGCCAGATTGAGAAGGAGGCAGGTGATTACACAGACAGCAACCCCTCAGCCACTTCCGCACTCCAGAATGCTGGTCTTCTGGACCTCTCTCATCGCGTGGAGGCGCTCGAAGAGGTCATCGACGGCATTCCTCGTGGTGGAGCTCACGGGAGAGATGGTGTCAACGGGAGGGATGGTGCCAACGCGGTGCCTGTTGGCAAGGAACCTTTGCACTCCTCGCAGACAAACATCAACGTGATCAAGAACCTTGCTGAAGCCAGCGGCAATGCCAGGACATCCTCCTCCAGTAGCCACCACTCCCTTCCCGGCATCGGCGTTGAAAACGCGGGTGGCGAGGCTCCTGAGCGTCACGGAGGCTCCAACGAAACCTCTGGCGGTGTTGCCACGCCCGGTGCCTCAATTCGGCTGCCTCCCCTTTCCCCATCAACCGCTGCCAACACCCAGAACGCAATTCCGTCTCTCACCGCCCAGCACAGCCCCATGCAGGCAGCCAGCCAATCGTGCTCCCGTCGCCTGTCTAGCGCTTCTGCATCCCACCGTTACATTGAGCAGCCAGTGGTGGAGTCACTCCGCAAGCAGGACTCTCAGACTCCTGTCAGCGCTCAGAGCCAGTCTTCGCAGCAACAGCAGCAGCAGCAGCAGTCTCCACGCCGCATCTCCTTGGCGGTGGAGCAGGAAGATGGCCTTCGCTTGCGCGTGGCTCAGCTTGAGGAGAACTGCGCCATCTTGGAGGTGAACAAGGCTGACAGGCGTGAGCTGCAGATGCTTGAGACCGCAGTGCGCAATGCTCTTCTCCAGCAGCAGCAGCAGAATGGCATGTTGGGCTCCAGCACGTTGGCGCCTAATCTGATCCCAGTGCGTCCGGGTTCTAATAACGGACAGAGAGTGTCTACAAGCGGCCTTGGTTTTGTTGGCATCATGGATACCCGCAACGGCACCCCAGATACTTCTTCTAGGCCTCGCACAGCAAGTTCAGGTCGCCCCATCTTCGTGGGCAGTGCCTCTGTGAACCTTCGTGATGGCGCGCAGCTAACCAGCGCTACTTTGACTTGCAGCAACCAGAACTCTTGGTCCTAGTAGACGGATGGAAGCAACCACCACAACGACGAAGGAAATAGCATTTTTTTTCCTATAAAAGAAAAATACTCAATGCGACATTAGAATGTATACGCATACAGACAATAAAAAATAAATTTGGAGATGTAGACGCGAGCTGATTGTATATATAATAAAGATTTTTTTTTTGATTTTTTTCTTTTGCTTGCAAATGCGAGGTTGCTAGGATGAAGAGAGGGAGAAAAAGGAGCTACGATAGAAAGCAAGAAGTGAATGTACAAATCTGTGGGGGTTATTGAATCCTTTTTTTTTTTTTGCTTCTTTATTCTATGCACGTACTCTTTTGTTGGTTCATATTATATTTGAAGGTATACCTACTTTACTCTTCTCCTTTCTTTCCGTTTAGTGCAGAAGCCTCAGCTTTTCTTGCTCGCACTATGTTTTACGTGGTTTTCCCCCGTTTTTTCCAAGTAAGAAAAAAGGAATGACAGGGGGTGATGAATGATTATTTTCAGAATATAAGAAATAAGCAAGCTTTTTTTTTTCTTTTTTATCCTTTCAGCATATGTAACCACATTTCTTCTTTCTATTATTCTCCTTTTAAAAGAATGAAAACAACGAATCTGCTGTTTTGCGTCCTGCTGCGGTGAAGCTAATAGTGTATGTGTGTGTGTGTATGTGTGACGCCTAGATTTTTCTCTGATTTACCATGCATTATTATCCCCTGTGATTACTTCTGCACCTTATCTTTTTTGCTCTCCTTTTCCTTGTTGACAGTTCAACGTGTGTGTGTGTGTGTGTGTGCCGCGGAGGGAAGGGCAATAAAGATGTGCATGTAGTACACTCGCTACGCTGGCCATCACTTCTGTTGTGATGCGTATGTATAATGAGAGGCTATCAATGCCATTGGGTACAAGTGAAAAAAAAAAAGAGTAATAATACAAGATGAAACTTTTTTGTGTGTACGCTTAGATGCAAAAACAACAATAACATCTTAGTATCAAAACACAGTGATATACATACTACTGTTGTTGCAGCCATTGGTGGGTGCATTTTTTTTTTTTTTTTTAAATACATATGTATGTTTGCATTGGCACGGCTACAATCAATTTCTTTCCTTTTTTTTTCTTTATCTTTCTACACACTCATAGGCGTCTCTACGAGTTTATTTCTTTGTCTGTATTGTTGTGTCTTGTATATAGGCTGTGCCACTTTGAGTGAAGTTATTGCTGTTGAAAGTTATTGTAAACATAAGAGACGGAACTGACCAGTACTCAGAAAATCGATCAGCAAGAAACACACACTTATTCTCTTCTCTACAAATACAAACGTCTACACACCCCAATAGGAAAGAGAAAAAAAGAAGGAAAATAGGGAGGGAAAAGAGGGTACTTTTGCGCCTTATATTTCCACCGACAGGAAAAATCATTTAGTAATATTGCTGAATTGAGCGTCGTGTTTCTTTTTCTGCTTATTGCAGTACTATATACAGAAGCAGATAAGTTCACAACAGCAACGGGAACAACACCAAGGCTGTGTGTGTGTGTGTGTAATGAGATGCCAGTCGCTACTGGCACTGCTTACGTGGTCCGCTGCCAGCACTGTGGAATGGCTCGCAAGTCTTACAACGACCCCCGCCGTGGCACGAGCGTAATTGAATGCAAGCGACCGTGCAGCGAGAGCCACTATGCATGGACCTTCATTAGGGAAATACCTGCAGGGGAACAATGGCCACCGTGCCAGGATCCTCCCGGCGGGGATCCTGACGTACCAGTGTATGTACCAGTCAAGAAAGAGCTGGATCTTGCTGCACATAGCGGGATGAACCCATTTCAGTCGGAAGAGCAGCAGAGGCAAACCGTCATAGTTGCTGCGAGCACCAACGATGTCGCTACCGTCAACGTGCCTGCCAACTGGGACGAAGTGCGGTTTACAAGCGCCGGCAGCGGCTGCGTAACGCACGCCAAGGTGGAACGAGGAACTTCTACTGGTGTAGAGGAGGAAGACTCCGGCAACAGCTCTGGTTTACCACAGCGGCAAGTTATGGTTGTATCAGAGAGCGCTGCGGCGCGAGAGCATTGTGTGACACAAGAACAGACGGCTCGAAGGAGGGCACATCAGCGGAGCAAAGCAAGGCAACGGCGCAGCTGTGTGGTCCAGTAAAAGAGAAAAAGGGTATGAACAAGAAAAGGTACACTTTTGCGTTCATTCTAACGCAGCAGAGAAGCAACCAAGGACAATATATTGTTGTTTCCAGCACTTCGTCACTTTTTTTTTTCTAGGAGAGAGAGTAGCATATATTCATATGACAGACTTTACTTTTGAACATTTTACAATTTTTTTTTGTTACATATGACCTCTAGTTTGCGCAAAGCGATCGTCTTTGTTTTTGTCTTTGCAGGTTGCACCTTCTCTTCTCTTTGCTTACGCCACGTGTGCATATATATTTCTTATTTTTGGGTTTATGACTAATAGTCTTTGGAGTTGGTACGATTCGGAAAAAAAGCACACAAACATAGAGAGAAAACGAGGAAAAGGAAAACTAGAAAGTAGAGAAGAAAGCAGCATTGACCACAAAGCGTTTCTGACTCCCTTTCTCGCAGTGTTACAGTTAACACATAGGCTTCTCGACTTATGTTTTAATATGGCATTTTTTTCTTTTTTCTTTTTAAATACCTCTCTGTTTTCTCTCGGTACTGACAGTCTCATATGCGCATTCACACATTGCGAGCACGGGCATGGTAGCACCAGGTAAGCAACCTTTTACTGATCAAGGAATTCTATTACTTTTTATCCTATTCTTCTTTTTTTTTTCCTTCCTTTTTTCATACTATTTGACTACATACACACACATTCAATTTTTTGTACACATCATTTACACCTGTGCTCAAAAACGAGTATTTCTCACTCTATATATATATATATATATATATATACATATATACCAATTTAATGCTTGCATGAGTGATTGCACAATGTAATATATATATATATATAGGGATTGACAACAAAGCATGATTCCTGTTTGTAACCGTTAAGTTTGCTTTCGTTATTTCTAATGAAATTGTAACTACCAATGGTAATTAGCGCGTAGTATGAACTTTTTATTCCCTTTTTATTTATTTATCTCGCTAGTCTTAAGACAAAAAAGTTATTAGGCACATATATATATATATATATATATATATACACACACACACGCACTTAAAAAGGACATAAAAGTGAAACAGGCAAGAAATCGATCATACACATCGCCAGACTCTGGAAGTTGTATAGAAGAATTCAGAAACTTTGCGTTGTACAAAACAGATCAACAGCAGCAAATAATTCACGAGTGCGTGATAACCAGACCAAGATGCAGATGATGCGTGCGGTGACCCTCAAGGGGTTTGGAGATGCTAGCATGCTTCAAGTGTCTTGCATTCCCAAGGCTGCGATCACACGCGGCACCGACGTGCTTATAAAGGTCAAGGCTGCTGGCGTCAACCGCGCAGATATCGTACAACGAAGCGGCCACTACCCGCCTCCGAAGGGGTGCAGCGAGGTGTTGGGCCTTGAAGTGTCTGGCGTGGTGGAGCAGGTGGGCAAGGACGTCTCGAACGTGAAGGAAGGCGACAAGGTGATGGCACTGCTTACGGGCGGTGGGTACGCGGAGTACGCGGTGGCTCATGCTGGCTCGGTGATGCCCATGCCAGAACACTTTACTTTCGTTGAGGCCGCCGCTATTCCAGAGACGTTTTTGACTGTCTGGCAGGCTCTCACATTCCACAGTCATGTGAACGCTGGCGACAAAGTGCTCATCCACGCCGGCGCGAGCGGCATTGGCGTGGCTGCATCGCAGATTACTGAGAAGTACTTTGGGGCCACCGCAGTGACCACCTCCTCCGAAGGCAAGGTGGACGTATGCAAGCAGTTTGCGAGTATCTGTCTGAGCCGCACTCCTGATGAGACAGGGCTGTGCTTTGCCTCCAAGGTCAAGGACTTACTTGGTGAAGGAGCCATCAATGTCGTGATCGACCCAGTGGTGGGCGATGGCTACATAGCCGAAGATGCTTCGCTTCTTGCCGAAGATGGACACATCGTTGCTCTCGCTCTGTTGGGGGGATCGAAAGTTCAACTGGACATGAGCGATTTCTTTAAGTGCGGCGCTACTGTTGTGTTCTCAAAGTTGCGGAACAAGAGCGATGAGTACAAGGCTGCTTTGGTGGATAGTTTCGTAAGAGAAGTCGAACCCCTGATTGCAGCACACTCAATCATATCTGTCGTGCACAGCAGTTACGCGTTAGAGGAGGTTGCGAGGGCTCACACAGCACTAGAGAGTAACAGCTGCTGGGGCAAGTTGATTCTCAGAGTAGATGAGTAATCAAGCATCTTTTTCTCCTTCAGTGTTATCTCAAAAATTGATACAATGCTGCCATGCCTTTTTTCTTTCTATCATTGCTTTTTTTTTTGTCGCAATATTGCCTGATGGTATGTGCTGCTAACGTGCGCGTATGGACTAACACGGTGGCTGTGAATATTCACTTCCTATCTGTTTCCCCATATTTATTTATTTATCTACCTATTGATCTATTTATATCTACATTCATTCGCCCGAGTGAGGGTGCTCACTGACTTGCCGAAAAGCGATGCACGTAACGTCAATGCCATCAAGATGGTATTTTCTTTTCATACTTTTCGCGCGTATATCACTTTTTCTAAACCAACTCAAAGCGTTCATTATTATTATTATTATTATTATTATTTTGTGTGGACGTTGGGCAGCGATGACTACATTCAATATCCAATTATTTATCTATTGTTTATGCATCTTGTCTGTTTTGCAAAGTCCAGCGATGACGCATCTTGATAGGGAATTTTGGCTCACCTTCAATTTCCAAACACTCAACTAGAAGCAGCGGTAAATAGGCGAGGAATACTCTTCTTCACAGTTCCTCTCGGAGAGGAGAACAGGGATACTTTATTTTCTTCGCTTTCAAAAAGCTCGCCATCGATGTTTCTCATGCAATCTTCATTTTTTTTTTTTTCTCTCCCTTCTGTTTCCCTCACTTTGACAACACTTACGCACATTCCGCTACTTAACATCGAGTTTTCCATCTTTAGGGAAATCAGTAGGACCTAGCTCAGCTCAGTAGGAAGAAAGAAGGAAAGAGGTTTTTTTTCCTATATAGGTCGACCTTTGTTTCAGAGTTGTCTTTTATTTTATATTGTACGAGCTTTTATCATCATTATTATTGTTATTGAATACACAGTAAAGAAGAATCAGTTGCTATTTGGGGACACCATATACACGATACACCACAAGTCAACGAGAAAAAAAAGCGTCGCCGCCACATTCTGGTGCTTTTTTCTCTCTGTTTATTGTAGTTGTTCGCCTACTTACCAGCCTCTGTTAATCACTAATCAGTCAAGATGCAGATGATGCGTGCGGTGACCCTAAAGGGGTTTGGAGATGCTAGCATGCTTCAAGTGTCTCGCATTCCCAAGGCCGCGATCACACGCGGCACCGACGTGCTTATAAAGGTCAAGGCTGCTGGCGTCAACCGCGCAGATATGTCTCAGCGACGCGGCCACTACCCGCCTCCGAAGGGGTGCAGCGAGGTGTTGGGCCTTGAAGTGTCTGGTGTGGTGGAGCAGGTGGGCAAGGGCGTCTCGAACGTGAAGGAAGGCGACAAGGTGATGGCACTGCTTACGGGCGGTGGGTACGCGGAGTACGCGGTGGCTCATGCTGGGTCAGTTCTCCCAATCCCTTCTGGGTATTCTTTTGTTGAGGCCGCCGCTATTCCAGAGGCGTTTTTGACTGCCTGGCAGTCTCTAAAGGTGCATGGTGAAGTAGAGAAAGGCCAGCGCGTGCTCATCCACTCCGGCGCGAGCGGCATTGGCTTTGCAGCATCGCAGATTACTGAGAAGTACTTTGGGGCCACCGCAGTGACCACCTCCTCCGAAGGCAAGGTGGACGTATGCAAGCAGTTTGCGAGTATCTGTCTGAGCCGCACTCCTGATGAGACAGGGCTGTGCTTTGCCCCCAAGGTGAGGAATCTTCTCGGTGAAGGAGCCATCAATGTCGTGATGGACTCTGTGTTCGGGGGCAGCTACCTCGCTGAGGACTCCTCTGTGCTTGCTGAGGACGGTCGTATTATTGTTCTGGCCTTCTCCGGAGGCGCACGCGTACACATGAACTGTCTGCCACTGTTCCGCCAGCGCGCGCAGGTGATCTTCTCCAAGTTGCGCTCCCAGAGCAACGAGTATCGCGCCGGCATTGTGAGCAGCTTTACAGAGGAGATTATTCCCTTCCTGAATGAGCGTGCCATGTTTCCGGTTGCCAACAAGACATATTTTCTGGATGAGGTGATGCAGGCCCACTCGCATTTGGAGGACAGCAAGTCGTGGGGCAAGATTGTTCTAGTGGTGGATAAGTCAGAATCTCTGTAGAGTTGAATGAGGAGAAGTCAAGGAGCCTCCTTCCACCTCTCTTTCACCTCTTGGTTCATACTGGAAGGCGTGAATAGACGAGCATGCACATTTTCACTTCCTTCTCAGACAAACGCAATTGTACTATACAAAAAGCAGCGAAGAAGGCGGGGAAAGATAAGAAGAAGAGAAGTACTATCGAAACAAAACAACAAAAAAAGCGTGAAGAGCTGGCTAAGCAAACTCACAAGCACGGTGCTTCGAAACAGAAGTCGTAATATATATATAGTGAAAATGGATGGGTATGGTAAAGCAACACCAAAAGTCACAAAATAGTGAGGCAAAAAAAAATATCAATACGTACGCACTTTTTACATTGGCGTATCTTCCTTATTATTATTTTTTTCAAGTTGCTTTTTGCTTACTAGCTTTACCTCCCACATTGCTTTGCTTTTCATTTCGTTATCATTGCGACGGGGAGTCAAGTGCACAAGAGAAAAAAAAATGAAGCGAAAGAAAGCAGCTTATTGCCCTTATATATATATATATATATATATCTTTTCTGCATCAACACCACTCTTTTTTTTTTTTTTTCTCTTTTTTGTGTTGACGCGTATGTGTGCACTTTCCTCAGACATCTAACTTCAAACAAACTAGCAAACGAGGACAAGAATTACATCTATGTACATCTTCTCATCTAGTCGCTGATCATCTTTACTTTTGATGTTGCTATTGTTGTCACCTTTTTTTTTTTTATCGTTTGCTAAGCGGAGTAAATTATATACACATTTGTGTTTGCACAATCTTCTGCTACACACAAGGAAAGGAAAGAAAAAGTACAGCAAAGTGGGCACATAAACACTCATAATCGAAAGATGCTATCTTTGTGCTTTTTCTTTGTTTGGAGATAACAACTGACTTTCTTATTTGCGCATGAACCACTCATAGTGGTTTGACACGATCTTTCTATATATACATATATTTGTTTCTTTAAAGCTTGGCATACTGAGTATCCACTCTCCTTCTTTTCTTTTTTGCGTTACACACTTTTATCGAACATTATTATCATAATTCTAATATTATATCTAATGTTTCACATATAGTATGGGGGAACGGGACTGGATAGTAGCCATACACGTGCATAAACACTACATATATAAATGTTTCGTTCTCTCGGGCTTCACCTGGGGAAGCACTCGGCGGCAGCGCGACTGGCATTCCCTTCGTCTTTGGCCCTAGCACAACTGCGACGTCGTCTGCGGTCTCTGAAGGCTTTCAACAAAGCTGCGGAGTCTATCTTACTGGAGCGTCGTCGTCTAACTAGTTTTCAGCGAGATTCAATCACGCAACGGCGAATGCGAAAAAGACAGGGGCGGGCATGGCAGGCCACATCATCGTCATCTGCGGATTCTTCATCGTTTCAACAGCGGGCACGACAGCGGAGGGAGATCTCTTCTGACGCGTTGAAACTACTGCCCCACAATAGGGAGCTTGAGGCAGCCATTGCCTTCGCACTCAGCGAGAATCGCGATGCGCGTACGGAGCTTGAGTTTACGCGTCACTTGCTGAACAGCACGCTGCTTTCACTGGCTTCACCGGTAGGGATGTGGGACCCGTATGATGTGAAGCCGCAGGTCTTTGCCCTTGACACATACCTCGCACTCCCTGTGTTCACCTCGATTGAATACCTGAGACTGTTTTGCGATCAGTTTCGTTTTCCAGTAAGGGACCCTAGTGGGCAGCTGTGGGCAGATGGCGCTGGCGCGGATGGGGAGGGTGGTGTGCGCACTGTGCTGCTGCCGGAAGCGGTCTTGCAGAGCGAATGGTGGTCCCGGCAAGGAGCACAGCACACGCCTGAGAGCGAGACAGGCGGAGCTTCTAGTATGGCAGCATCAAAGCCGTCAGAGAGCTGTGTGGAGAGAGAGGATAGGTTGGATGCAGCCTTAAGGGGCATGGAAAACGGTGGGCAAGACCAGGCCGACTGCTCTCCTTCATCTCTACCGCTGGTAGAAGAGTCTACACAGTTTATGAGTGCTGATGCTCTCTTTGAGGATCTTGAGAATCCCACGCCAGTCGTTGCGGCTGCTTCTGATAGACAGCCGGCTGGTACCGTAAGGAAGGGGAGGAGTAAGAAGAAGACGAAGATGAGGCTCAGTGGAGGGAAGCGTGACGGATGGAAGAGGATGAGCCGCGGGAGGAAGTCAGCACGTGCGACTCCTTACTCAATACAGTCACGCCCGCAAGGAGAGAATGGAAGTGGAGGCGAGAGCAGCGGCCCCGCATCTAGTGACGAGGATCGCACCTCTGCTTTTCTGCGTTCGGTGGCGGCTGTTTCGCCGTTTCGGTTCAAGCAAGCCACTCCACTGCCCACTTTTGGTCCCATTATTCGTCCCTTCTTTGTGGGCTACTTTGCTGACATCAACACTCTCCTTCACAACGCCTCTATCGTTCCTAACAAGGTAGATATCATTCTGAACCCGTGCTCCCCCGTTGAGTTTGTGCTGGCGCGCGAGGCCACAGATAAAGTTTTGTTTCGTGATCAGCTGCTCCTCACTGCCTACCAAAGGGTGGAGAAGGAGCTGCAGAGGGAGTTCAGTCATTTTTTTGCCCTGCACTGCCCAGAGGTGCGGCGGGCTAAGAGCGCCTGTGTGCCGACGCCACTAGATCCTCGCACGGCTGACGTGGCAAGAGCGGCTGGACGGCAATGCAGAGATGCAGAGAATCCACTTGTGGAGCACCGAGAGCGCACGCGACTGTTGCGTGAGTCAGAGTTTAGCAATGGTGTCGCATACGAGCTTGTACTGCTGCTTGAGAGCGATGACCTGGCCGAAACGTTCACGAAAATACAGTGGGCAAAACACAAGTGCTTGCTGATGGGCCACTCAGACCTCGACGTACTCCCCGAGGAGGTTGCTGCGCCATATGTGCGTGAGGCTGCTACACTGTTTTATGACAGTGATCTCGAGCACAGCCGCAATAGTGCTAGTAGTGAGGTGGGGGAGGCTTCTAGAGTTGGTAGTGCTAGCCCAACGTCCACATTAGAAGGTGGGGACTCATACTATGCCACTGCATCCTCTGACAATAGCGACGAGGCCGCACGTGCTTCAACGCGGGCGAAGGGGAGCAAGAAGGGTAACCTAGGAGTTTTCAGAAGGCTGGGCACTCCGCAGACAGTGAGTGCGGTTCAGGACGCGGACAGTTACTTCCATGACCCTACGAATGCGTATACAGAGTCTCACGCTGTGTTTACGGAGGAGCTACGGCTGAGGCGGAATCAATAGGTAAGGAGGAGGAGGGAGGGAAACGATGTAGACTCATAACCTTTGTTCACATATGACCGACATAGCTTAAGTAAAATACGTACATCCGCATGATCGTCAGCACACAAGGAAAACAGCAACAAAAAGCAGTTTTAGAGTCTCTCTTCAAAAAAAAAAAAAGATGTTCAGTAGTTGCTTGTACAGTCTTTATACATCTTTAATTTTTTTTTTGCTAATTTTGTTTCACTACTTTCTATTTTCTACTCTCTTCGCTTTCTTTTTTAAAAAAAATTTCTTGCGTACTACCTACAGCATCACAACGTACTAAGCAGCCACCAAATTGGTGCTTTTAGAGAGAAGGGAGATTGTGTAAGTGTTGGAAAGAAGCACCTTATTGGGAAAGCCACCCTTTTTCCCCGTTGTTGTCTTTTATCTTACTAGTATAAAACATTTGTTGCTGATATACACTTTGTATCAAGGGTATATATATACATTTATTCCCTACATTTTATCTGCAATGTCTGACCCTATGGACTACGATGAGGCCTGTGGGAGCACCCGCCTTGATAAGGATGCCGAGGAGAAGCTCGTGCAGCGCCTGTACTACCGACAACTGGAGCTACAGGAGCAGCGTCGGCAGGAACGCGAAGCCGCTTTTGAGCGCGCTGAGGATGCCCGCAAGAAGCGTATTCCCAAGTCGGAGGAGGGGAAGCTGGTGAAGCGTATATATGATGATCAGCTGGCGCGGTACGAGATGAGCCGCTCTCAGCGCGAGAAGAAAGTTGACGACGAGACCCACCGCAACGACCATACGCTGTCCAGTAGCGAGATGGAGGATCACATCCGCCGCATGTACAACGATGAGATTGAGCGCAGCAAGCGGACTCACGAGGAGTTACAGAGCCGTTACTGCGCAACAGAGGAACCCAAGAAGATTTCTAAGAGTAAGCTCAACGAAACGGTGAACCGCCTCTACCACGTGGATTGGGAGAAGAGGGATGAGGAGCTCTTTAAAAAGTACGTGTACCCCAACGACCCCAAGACCGCTAAGATTTCTAGGGCTGATGTTGAGGCCATGGCTGACCGTCTCTCCAAAGGGGGGTCCTAAGATGACGAGGGGAGAGGGATAAAGAGAAAGAGGGAGAGAAGTAGAACCACCTTGACAAGTAGAGGAGCTTCCGGTGCCTGCGCATTTTTTTTTTGACCACTCTTTTATTTTTTGTTCTATGCCTCCTTTACTTGCATGATTTGCATTCTTTCTTCTGTGGTGATGTTTCTTTTTCTTCTTTGAGGGGTTACCTATCTCTCTCTCTCTCTTTGCCTTGATGCTGATTTATTTTTTCTCAGCGACATTTCCTCCCCTTCCTTCCTCTGTCCTCATAGTGTAGAATTAAATGCTGGTGTCTATGTGCGCGCGCGGGAGCGGGGAGGAGTGCTAGAATGTAACTGTCTTTCTCTTTTCTGTAGGTAGTGTGAGTGAGTGAGTGAAGGTGGTGAGGCGGTGGTGAGGTGCGCGCTGAAAGCAACAGATAGAGGGAATGTGGTGGCGATTGCCAGAGAAGTGGAAAGACAGTCTGTACCTTTTTATTATATTTTATTGAGGTTATAAGATAAAAAGAGAGAGAGGGGAGGGGGTAGGGAGACACTTTTGTCTTGCTGTTTCTCGTACTTTTCTCACTTCTTTCCCTTAGAGTCTCAGTCATGATTGCTTCCTTGCACTCCTTCCTTTCTTTTATTTTCTTTTTTTGTGCCGTGTGTTTGTGCCTGGGAGGCAATACGATAATGTACATAACAGAGGAGAAAAAGAGGAGAATAGGTGGGACTTTAGATGTGTTCAGCCTGTTGTCCAATTAATGAAGGAAACTGTGCTGCACGAGTTGAGAGATGCGATTTGGTCATCGCCAAAACAAGCATACGATGACGCATGAAATAGGAAGGAAATTAAAAACACTTTGATACATCACCTTTTTTTTTCAGTTTCTTTTCTGTTTGCTTCATATGAAAACTCAACTAGTGTACGCAGCATACATTTTCTTTCTCAATGCACGAGTAGTGCTTTGAACCACGAGAAAAACAAGCAT
>JASANZ010001864.1:0-20242 GCA_030849805.1 Sergeia podlipaevii | reverse complement strand
TTTGGGGGAGGGGGGGATTGAGGGAGACACATAATCTAGAAGAAGAGGGGGAGTAGAAGTATGTTTCACTTTTTTTTTTCTTCTTTCTGTTTTTTTGATTTGAATGCTTTTGTTTTTTGTCTTCTTCACCTTTTTTTAAATGGAGGTTAACGTTTCCACTTTCTTAAATGGTATTTTCTTCTTTTTTTCTTCTTTTGCTGTTGCACCCTATCTTCCCCCTCTTTTTTTTTTTTAATTATTATCTTAAGTGAGTTGATATACAGCAGCTTGGTTAGTTACGTGATTGCTCTTTCCACTCGTTGGATTTATGCAGTCAGTCTTTTTTTTTTTCTTCTTCTTATTCTTCTAAAAGAAGGAAAGAAAAAAAAAGAAGGAATAATCGAAATGAAAAGGAAAACAAAAACTATGCATTTTCAAAATTCCATTTATTATTCTTTTTTTTAAGGGCCTTATTTTAAAAAATTGTACTTCTGTTTTAGTGCGCTTTTCTTTAAAAAAAAAACTTTCGTTGATGTTTCATGTATTATTCCTGACTTACTACCATTGTTGCTATCGCAGGTGTTCACCTGCCTTATACGTGTGAGGAAAGAGTGGTTAACTAGAGCTCATGTATGTTCGGAAAAGCAGGATGAAAGAGAAATAGAAAAAATGCACATTTTTTGTTAATATGACGACATTTGTAATGGAATTCTTACAGACAGAATAATAAGCAAGCGTATATTTGTGTGTGTGTGTGTGTGTGTGTTGGCTTGATCTGTGTTTATTCTTCCCTCCATTTTCCAGCTTGTTGCTGATGCTGAGGCGAGGCAAGAACATTCACAGTGGTTGAACATTCTCTAATTTTAACTTTTTTTTTCTTTTACAAAGTTGATATCGTATGAATAAGCAAGCACCCTCTCTTTTTTTTTTGCTACTCTTTGGTTGAAAATTTAATTGTTTTTTTTTTCCAGATTTCCTTTATTGTTAGTACTGCTATTTCTAATTCAAGCATTTGAGAGTTTCTTTTTTTTTTCTTCTTTTCTTCTTCTTCTTTCAGAGATTTAGTGTGAGTTTTGTATCATACTGGGCTGCTTTGCTAATAAAGTTCCTCTTTTTTTTTTCATTAAACGTTGCCTTTAATGTAACACGGAAAGGGGAGGGGGAAAATGTATGAAGTCATTCTAATTTTTTTTAAGAAAAAAAAAAGAAAAAAGAATCTTGCAACTGTATTTCAAATGCAATTTCTTTTTAAAAAGAAAAAAAAGGCAAAGAAAAGGATAAAAGTCGGAGAGGCTATTTAAACAAAGTGAAATGTTTATATATTTCCCTCTTTCTCCGTTGTGAAAGTGCGAAGGCGTCACCTCCCCCCCCCCCCGCCCCCGTCCCTTAAAAAAAAGCACGTGGAGACGCATATTTTTTTACATATATCCTTTTTGTTGTTGTTGACGCTGTTTTTTTTTTTTCCGTTTGATTGTTTCCATTTTTCGTGGGGAAAAAAGCACAAACATACACATACATACAGTACATCAGCATTGGATTGCGCGCAGCGCAGTTTCTTTTATCTCTGTCGTTATTGTTGTGGTTGTTGTTGTTGTTTTCCCTTTTTTATTTATTTGTTTTGCTCTTTTTCCTCTATATATGCGCGTGTGTGTATCTTGGTGCACACGCGTTTCTGTGTGTATCCTGGTCAATGTGCTGTTGCAGCTCCTTTTACATTGGTCAATTCCTTTTTTTTGTGTGTGTGTGGGTTCCCTCTTTTTTTTATTATTTGTTGATGAAACTTGTTTTTACGTTTGTTTAGGTATATACATATGTATATTCTTGCTGTTGATCATCATGTTCCCCCCCTCTGTTTTTATGTGTGTTTATTTTTATCTTTTTTTGTTGTTTTGCCTAAACCCCTCTTCATTTTCTTTACTATTTCTCTTAATTCTACTTCCTTCTTACTTCACTCAAGCTCTCCTTTTCCTCCTGCGTGTTTCCACAGATTTCTTTGATGAGTCAGAGAGGAGGATGAGAATATTGAATTTTAAAAAAATTAAGTGGAGGACAACT
Source organism: Sergeia podlipaevii (assembly GCA_030849805.1). NCBI lineage: Eukaryota > Euglenozoa > Kinetoplastea > Trypanosomatida > Trypanosomatidae > Sergeia > Sergeia podlipaevii. The sequence goes on along the minus strand of JASANZ010001864.1, from coordinate 18,208 downwards.
GAAGGGGACCTTCCCTACTCCTTGTTATCGAATGAGCACGCTTACTTGCAATTTTTCCGGTTTTTTTTTTCTAACCAACTATCTTTTTACCGCTTTCTCTGTTTTGTTTTTTTTTAGCTTAGTATTACTTTTTATATTTTTCTTTACTTTTTTTTTTTTTAAAGAGAGCAGTATAATACATATCTTTTTCTGTTTTTATTTTGTTTTCTACTTGTTAGTGTGGTGAGTGAATTGTTACTTCTTGTACTCTTTATCAGGAAGCACTATATATATCCACGATTACCCTCTCAAAGATACACTTAGCGTAGGTCCACGTGGGCGTCACTCTCGGTATATTCCTTTTCTAGCTTACCTTTTTTTTTCCGCTTTTTTCTAAAGGTGCCTTTACTCTATTTTTTTTTTTTTGTAAATCTTTGCTCTGCTACTCTGTTTTGCCTTGTTTTCAAACTGGGAGAGAGAAAGAGAGATAAAAAAAAAGATACATAAGGTGAAAAAAAAATTTCTATCTATCCAACAAACTATATATATATATACCTCACTAGCGATAGATAGATGAGCGTTGTGAACTTACGCATAGACGCCAAGAAGGCCTCAGCGAAGGACGTGTACAACACGACTGTGGCCCTCTTCAAGCAGCAACCACAGAGTCCGCGTGTTATTGCGGAGTCTGCTAACTACCTAGCTTACACCCTTAAGAATGGTAGTACCCTTCGCCTGATCGCGCGTGAGAACAACGTGAAGGCAAGCCTCAAGGTCCATACAAAGCAGATCCATGCCGTTCGCTTCGTTAACTATCGCAGTAACGTCGCCGCTTCCGCCTCTTCTGGCGAATTCTTCGTGTGGGTGGTCACCAACGAGAACGGCCCCGATGTCGATCCCGAAAAGGCCACATTGACGGTCAAGACGTACTTCCAGCTCAGCGACCCTGTCACCATCTGCAACTTCTCCTTCTTCATCAACCAGGAAGTTGGCTTCCCAGATATGCTGATCTTATACGATAAGAAGGCAATGATGCTGGAGAGCTCGAAGCTAATTCAACGCTTTGATCGTGACACGCTCCAAGCGTCTTTACAGACCGACGCTCGTGAGCTGCGAGAACTGCCCACGCCAGCGACCACCACTAACGCCCTCTGCAGTGCCAACGCAGGAGGCTGGTTCGCCTTCACCTCCGCTCCTACGCTCGTAATGGCGTGCACTATGCGGAACCGGAATACGCCTGCGTGGGCTGCGTGCAGCGGTGCGGCGGTGACGGGGTTGGAGCTGCTGGAGGCGCGCCACGCTGGTTCCTCTGTGGGCGACCCGGCGGTGCTCATCACGAGCTCAGCCGCGACAGTTTTTCAATGGACCCTCACTGGTGATGCAGAGCCTTCACTACTTCGCACCTACACTTTCGGCAAATCCATTATTACTCTCTTGAGCTGCCGAAACAGTTTTGCCGTCTTCAATGAAGAGAAAGAGGTTGCGGTGGTTGAAATCGGCGATAACAGCAGCAGCAGCCGCGCCACGGTCTACCAGTTGCCTATTGTGGTCCGCCCCACCAGCGTTTGCTTCAGCCGTACAAGCAACTACAGCAGCGTCCTTGTGGATACGAACAAGCAGATTGACATTTACCAGCTCGTGACTGAGAGCGAGAGTGTGTCTTCCGGGAACACTAACAACAACGGCACCGTTAATGTAGCGAAGGCGGCGTCCCCGGTGTCGGATCCCGCGATCCTGGCTACCTTGGCTACTCCCCCGCCTGCGGCGCGTCCCACTAACGGGAGCACAAGCGCGATTCAGAACCTCCTCAACCACGTGCAGCGCACCAGTGCTCTCGCTGGGGCCTCTGCCACTCCATCGGCAACTGCCCCGCCTCCGCCAGCCGCTCCTCCAACCGCTGCTGCTCCTGCTCCTGCTCCTGTGCCCCCTGTTACCATGCCGCATTCTCAGAGCGCCGTGCCTCCTGTTGTGGCCCCTGCTGGAACGAGCGCAACTTACCTCGCAGCCCGCCAGGCCCTCTACAACGCAGCCCTCCCCCACACCACAGACGGTCCTCTCGCGGCTGCGATGTACCACGGCGATGAGGCCGTTCGTGCAGAGCTGGAGAGCCTGCAGAACATTCTCAAGAACATCACCCAGATCCAGCAGCTCACTCCAGATCAGATCCACCGTGACCACGCGCAACTTGTGAATCTCGCACTCGAAGCACAGATGACGGAGCTGCAGAACAGCGGCGTCACCACTGCCCGCGGCGGAGCCACAGCGGGGAACCCTGTGGTCGGGGCGGCGACCAGCACCTCTGTGGCGGCCAAGGATTCGGACGAGGCATTCAACAGCTACGTAGTGGCCTCTTTGATGCTGCCCATTGCGAACGACATCGCATCCGGCGTGGCACACGGTATCCGTGACACTCTCCGCACCGAGCTCGATAACGCGCTCCGCACGGCCTTCACGACTAGCATCCGAGAGTCCCAGAAGGCTGTACTCAAGCGCCGCCTTGACGAGGCATTGACCAACACGACTAGCTTCTTCTCTAACGAGGTGGCCAAGCGCCTCCAGGAAGTGATTGAGCGTGACCTCCGGGGAGCTTTTGCGCAGATCAACGCCTCTCTCAACTCGCTGGTGGAGGATAATCGTAGACTGCAAAACGCGCTGAACGATATTATGAACTCCAATGCGCTCGAGGAGATTCGTGCACTGCGCGAGGATGTTCGCAACCTGCGCGCGTCTGTTCAGGCCGGTGGTGCTGCCGCCGGCACGGGGGGTGCCGGTGTTGGCGCGAACCCAAGTTCCTTCCAGCACGCGAACCCCACTCCCGAGACGGTACTCACCACCGCCACAGCCATGCTGGCGCAGAACAGTGTCACTGAGGCCTTGCAGTACGTGGCGCTCGCGAAGCAGCCGTCAATCTCGCTGAAGCTCTTTCAGGGCATGAGCGAGGACGTGTACTCTAGCGTTGTTGGTGATGCCAGCGTTCCTGATGATGTCTGGACGAAGTTGCTTACACAGTTGTGCACGGCGACCTTCCCCGAGGGCAACGGCGAAGATGTGGAGAAGACTGCCGAGATTGCGTTTGATATCATTTCTGAGCACAACCAGCTTACGAATAAGTCTACGGCTACTGCCCAGCAGCTACGCAGTGACGTGCGCCACTTTGCCACGCGTACGAAGGGTGCCGTGCAGAGCGTTGCTGGCCAGCGTATGCTGAGGGATCTGGAGAAGAGCATCTAAAAGCAAAAAGAAAAAAAAAAGAGTGGAAGAGTGGGAAAGGATACTGAATGAAAGAGAAAGAGAACGAGAGAAAATGTGGGAGAGGAGGGTGAAGAAACGAAAATGAATAGTGTGTGTGGAGGAGGGGGGTTTCTGAAGTGACAAACATCGTTACTTGCAAGGCTACTCTCTCTCTCTCTTTCTTCTTCGTTTCTTTCGCTCACTACATTGTCTCTATCTGGTTCTTTTCAGTTTTTCTCTCTCTCTTTCTCTCTCTTCTTCTTTTTTTTTCCTGTCAATTTGGATATTTGTCGTGAAATATTTAGTTTTGTTATTACAGTTACTATTATTGTTGTTTGATTGCATGCGTGTGCCGGTTGGCATCGGTATCCATCTCTATACAGTTAGGTCGCTTCTGCTGATAAGCACAATAAAAAATGCTGTTGTGTTCTTTTTCTTTTTTTCTTCTTCGTATAAGGAATGTGTGCCGCGAAGGAAAGAGTGTGCCTTGAATGATAGGAGAGAACCAACTAAAGAATGAACATATATATATATATATATATATAAAGAGAGAGAGAGAGAGAGAGAAGGATACCTTCTGGAACGCTTCTAGAAGAACAACAACAAGAAGAGTGAAGTCCGCTTCATATAGCGAAAAGAAAGAAGGGGGAAAAGGGGGTACTTATCTTTTGTTGAGATATAACGAAAAAAAAAAATGAATAATAATGAAAACAAACAAACAAATTAATAAAGAATCAAAGCAACGACAGCAAAAGAAAGAAATAGGGAGAAAAAAAAGCAGTGAAAATGGGGTATTATAGAAAAGTTACGGTTTATTTGCTTTTTGTCAATGCACCTACAAATATATATAAGTAAAAGAATAATGGATGTTGCTTTTTTTATTTTTGCTGTTTCCTATTATTATTATTATTATTATTATTATTTATATGTCTGTTTGTTTGTTTGTTTGTTCGTTTCTTTGATGTTATTGTAGCTGGAAGTAGTGGGTGATGGTGGAAAGAAGAGATTTGAATGAAGGAAGGAAGAAGGGCAGCTGCAGGAGGTGCAGCTGAATTGGGCATTGGGACGAAAAAGAGGAAGAAGAAAATAAAATGCGAGTCAAGGGATAGGAAGAAAGGGGAACATGCTGATTTTTTTTGTAGTTCCTTCTTGGCCATGCATCTGATGCTCCCACTTTTTTATTTTATTTTTTTTGGTTATCTTTTCTTTTTTTTTTTCTGCCTTTTGAATCTCTCACCATTCTAAAAGAAGAAAAAAAAAACGGGAGCAGACAATTTTTGTTGAACGATGCACACATATTGTGGCGGCTGGCTGTATGTGTGTATACGTATATTGGTGTACATGCGCTATTTGATCTTATACAAGCAATAACAAAAAAAAAAAGGCATATGCATGTAAGCATTTTTGAGTGTTTCCTTCCTTTTTTTCCTCTTCATGTCCGCTGCACGCATGTGGGGGAGTGACGTACATATACGTGCATAGGGAGAGAGAGAGAGAGGAAGACAACATAGGTGTCTCTCGGCTATGTATGTATGTGTGTGCGTGCATTTATGGAGCTGTAAGCGAGGAGATCCTGATTATGTTCACTTTTTTTTTTACTTTTGCAAGAGTTTCTTCTTTCCCTCTTTATTCTAAAATGCCAAACATTGTCACTCCTTTTCTTTTTTTTTTGTTTTTGTTGTTGTTGCTGTTGATGTTTTTTTTGTCAGTAATTTTTTTTTACTGTTGAATTTCATAGATAAGGGTGACTTTGTATATATACATACATATACCTTTTTTTTCCCTTGCACTATAGATATTATTGATAGCTTTTTTACATATAGCTCACGCATACACATACACCACATCCCCCCTCTGCATTTGTTTTCTCTTTTCTCGTTGTTGTTGTTTTTTTGACTGCGAAGAGAGGCGGGAAGGATTAAGAGTGAAAGAGAGCGGGTTAGAATCAAGAGTATTGCCATCTTCAGGGGAATTTCCCTTTTTTTTTGTTAAACACACATTTTCGAGTGATAACTTAAAAGCACTCACACTTCCGTCATGTATCGCTCTCTTGCCCCTCGCGCAGCCCGTATCTCCTTGTGTGCTGCAACTGCTGTTAGCTCCATCGTGCTCGCATCCACATCGACGGGACATGTGTCTCAGGACTTGCTGATGGCAACCACGCCAGCAGTAGCAGCAGCAACAACAGCAACAAGAGGTGGAGCAGTACACACGCAGATGCGGTCGTTCTACTCTCTATGTGGTGCACCTACTCACGTGCTTCTTATTGGTGGCAAACGAGGCCGTCGTACAAGCCGACGTCGCGACACCGCCCCAGGATGCACGAGGGGTCCTCGAATGGGCAGTGGGTTCTCTGCTCAGCTGCAGGAGAAGAACAGCGATGAGGTGGACGAAGCCGGTGCGGCGGATGTGATGGCGGAGATACAAGTGAGTACGTGCATAGAACGAGATGACGAGCAGCCTGAGCTCGCCCCCACCACAGCCCCCATTGTTGGAGAGGCGGAGGAGGTGGAGCTCGCCGCGCAGGTGCAGGAAGTAGACGATTTTGCCGCCGATGTGGGCAGCCTTGAGGAGGATGAACTAGTTCGAGCCTCAGCAAGCAACCCAGGAGGTCATGTAGGCAGTAATGATATGGAGATTTCCACTATTGATGGCGGCGACGTGGATGGCGCTATGTTCGATAACAACAATAATAATAGTATGAGCCACCACGCTGGTGACGTGCCTCTATCGCCCACATCAGAAACCACGTCGCAGCAGCAGCAGAGTGCCCTTCGCACTAACGCCCCTGTCATAGGTTCGCTGCTAGATTTTGAGTCTCCTCTGAACCTGCGACTTGCGACTCTGACTCGCCAGTCAGGCAAGGCCTTCCGCGCCATCGCAGTTCACTTTCCCATGGAGCGGGGGAGTATGAATTTTCAAGTGACCTTTGAGGACATTGCAAGTGGGGCGCGCCTGGTCAGCCCACTTGATGAGGTCAAGACGCGGTATTTCGAGTGGATTGCACAGTTCCATGCGACGTTCATTGCGCTTTTTATGCCCACACTGCAACACGCCAACGCGGCGGTGCTGCAGAACGTTATATTCTCTGCCCGTCCGGCACGTCTGCCGCCCCCTGAGGGCAGCTATCACCCTCGCATCAACGATGACCCCGATCACCTGATCTTCTCCTATGCCAAGCTGCGCGAAACCATCTCGCTAGTAAAGCGCGATAACAAACTAGAGGTGCAGCTGCTGACGGTTGCGGTGCTCAACGCCTATCCTGATGAGTGGCAGCGTTTTATTTCTGCCCCGATGTCGTGTGTACCGCAGTCCTTCTTGCTAAGTGCCTTCAATTTTCACGCGAAGGATCGTGTGGCGCTCAACAAGGAGCTTCTGCATGCGCAGCTGTCAATTGCCGCGGATACAATCCTAGCCAACGCGGCTTCCGGCGGTGGCGGCTCCGGGCATGGCAGCAGCGGCGGTGGTGGGGCAGCAGGTGGTGGAGCGGGGGCCCGTGGAGTGAGCCGACGCGCCAGCAACAGCGGTAACAGCCTCTCCACCTCCCCACGGCCTGGGGAAGGATGGCTGTTGATATTTATTTCTGCCCCGGCCCGCACCGCTGTGGGCAATAGCGCGCTGCCACCCATGCAGGATCTGCTGACCGGACAGTTTGTCGAACCCCTCACCTTGTCTGACAAGAATGTCATCTATATTCTTGGCACCGGTGCCGCGGCCGAGTCCTTCGCGTGCTTTCCTCTTGCGCGCAAAGGCAAGCGCGCCTTTTCCATTCTTCTTGAGGATGTGGAGTCACAGCTGGGACTTCAACGCCCGCATCGCGCCACCCTCACCACGACCCTCGCGCAAGCACTGGAAAGCTTCTCACGTGTCACGTGGATGGGCCTCATGATGAAAGAGAGCGGCGCCGCTCGCGTGCCGCACCAACGAAACGCGTTTTACAAACTTCAAAAGCGTACTGTTACCCGCGAGATCGTGCCGAGTTTCCTCGAGGCTGTCTTCTCGCCGAGCAATCGTGTGATGTCTGGTGCAGGAGGTGCGCACGGTGCAGGCGGTAGCAATGCCGGAGGAGCTGCTGCGGGGGCCTCTGGAGCCACTACACAGGGGAAGTCTAACCGCCGACTTGGTGAGTACATTAGCGCACTGTATAACAGTTCAGAACGCCTAGAGTCAGAGCAGGAGGCGCGCACGGAAATGCGCGCACGTCGCGCGTTCTTTGTTCACATCAACACCGCCGGCGTGTCTGCCGCGCGACGCGTCGACAACCCGTTCTCTGACAAGAACGGCATCACCGAAGCCACCACGCAGCTCTGGCAATCGCTATCGCAGATGAACCCGCCTCCTATTTCGCAGCACACCGCCAAGTCAACCGCAAAAGAAGGCATTACGCAGTTTGTTAAACCCGATGCGATCATCCCCGCTGGACTTCCTACTGGCCCTCACGACGCACCAAACCCGAAGGATAGGGCGGAGAACGCGGTGCTAGTTGCATGGGATGTGAAGCGGGCATTGCTTTTCCTACGCAAAAGTCCAAAACTTCAGGAGTTCCTCTTTAACGGGGGCAAGATTTGGTGCGCACAGTACGCGCAGTACCTCTTGAAGGGGTTCAACCATCTTCACCTCGCCACCATTGAGCGCACGCTGCTGCAGTTTCACGATGGCCCACTCAAGTCCCAGATGCATCCGCTAGCAAAGCTGAAGTTAGTGTACGAGACGCAGCTCGACCTTGCCGTCAACACGCGTCAGTTCAAGTCCATTCAGTACCGCATGGATGGCCTTCTCGCGTCTTCTGAGATGGAGTCGCAGGGTCTGCAGCTTGCCTCGCAGAAGGAAATCAGCCACTTTGCAGATGCACTCCGCGTGGATCATCAACGTCTTGAAAAGGAACTTCAGGACAAAATAATGGACTTCACCCGCCGAATGGACGACAATGTACGCCAGAGAATCAATTTTCGTTCTTCGCAGGATATTAGCACAATCATATACGGTGGAGCGCTGTGCAGGCATCTTAGCTCCCGCTTTATTCCTGTTCGTCCGGCCAAGCTGCCCATTACTTGTTTGTTTCCCCATGCCGCGTGCCGAGCCACCGGAACCGCAGTGCCAGAGGCGTACACGCAGCCTGACAGCCTTCTTGGCGGGTTTGAGCAGAACAATCTCACGACCGCGTTTGCTGCTAAGGACGTCGACGCTGCACTTGCGACCATTGACAACCTCGCAAAGAGAGCTTCCGTGGAGCAGTTGATGCCGGCTACTGCCGTGGTGGTGGTGCTCTGCAAGGTGAAGATGGGTGGGTTCCTGGAGCAGTTCTCGCTCTACTGCCCCGCGGCGGGGTCGATGCAGCCAGAAATTAACGTCCACGTTGCTATCGATGACATTTTGCCCGTTTCGGACAAGCGCGATATCGTGACGGTGACCGGGCTGAAGGACATGATAGCCAAATACAAGCCACTTCACTCACTGCGTCCACTCAAGAAGCATGGCAAGAAATGTTTTGATTTGCGCAACGTACTCATCGTCACCAACTGCGTGCACGAACGGCTTGAGTGCCTCGTAGACACCGGTATTATACAAACCATCGAAGAGACCGTTCTTGGCACCTCCGCTACGTCGAAGAGATTGACCGCAGAGAGGGGCCCCTTTGAGCGTGTCTGCTTTGCCAATCTCCCCAAGACCTTCCCGCCAGCACCACAGGATACCGATAGCTTTGAAGGTGACTTTAGCGAACTCTCGTCCTCTGATAGCAAGGCCTTCTCGGCTAAAGAGCACTGGGACACCTACACCAAGGAATTCATGTCGCTCGGTGGGTACGAGGGCGTGCTCAAGACGATGATATCTCACTGTGCATCCGTCATGGGCACCCCCCGCGACCCATTCCGCAACACCCATCCAGTCCCTTCGTGCCTGCCACAGGGCGTGCATGGCCAGGAGCAGGCCTCGACGGAGGGCATGCTTTGGATTGTGACTCCTCCAGAGCTCCATCACACCTTGCAGAAGTTTTTGAAAGGTCGCGGGGCCTCCTCCGGCGCAGAAGCGATCGAGCGCGTGACGGTGTTCCTTTCCCCCCACAAGTCTATTGATCTTTCCTTCTTCTCTGCGCTGCAGCAGCTGCGATTTACAGAGAAGAAGCTTCAACTGTTTGACGAAGGGTGCCTCTTTAGGGCTGTGCTGCCCGAGAGCCACGACCGCGTTCATGGCGAACTTTGCCACTGCGTCACCGCCACCGGCCGCCTCTCCTCGCAGTCGCCCAATCTGCAGAATATTCCCAAGGAGGAGGACCTTCGTCAGCTAATTGTCTCACGGTTTGGCTCTGCGGGCCGCATGATCGAGGCGGATTACTCGCAACTGGAGGTGGTAGTGCTGGCGGCGCTGAGCCGCGACCCCCGCATGATGCAAGAGATCCGCGACAAGGTTGACTTCCACTGTCTTCGTGTGTCTCTCATGACAAAGGAGCCTTATGAGGACGTGGTGCGCAAGGCGAAAGTGGAGAAGGACCCTATCTACATGCAGCTGCGCCAACAGGCCAAGGTGTTCTCCTTCCAGAGGCAGTACGGCGCCGGCGTGTCGACCATCGCCACGACAACAGGGCTGACGCAGGAGGAGGTCGACAGGCTTATATCAGCCGAGGAGAGCCACTACAAGGAGCTGGGTCGTTACTACCGCCTTGTGATGGACTGCGTCGAGGCCGGCGCGGATCGTATTCTACGACTCCGTACTTTGGATACGGCGCTGTGGAGCGCGCACATGCGTCGAGTGGCGATGCTGACGGAGCCCCTGCACTACTTCGCAGTCCCTACTGGTAGTAAGTTCAATTTTTCAAAGGACCGCAAGAGCGTTCCTCGGCTGAAGAACTATCCAGTGCAAGGGCTCGCTGGAGAAATAGTGCAGGTGATGTGTGGCAAGATATTAAGAGAGTTTTATGAGAAGCGCAACTACGACGGTAAGGCGTTTCTCGTGAACACCGTGCACGATTGTGTCTGGGTGGACGCGCAGGACTCTGTCGCTGATCAGGTGCGCGACGACCTCTCACGTATCATGGGTAGCACACAGGAGGTCATCCGCTCCATATGGCCAGATATGAAGCTAGACGTGCCCTTCTCGGCGGAGGTACACGTGGGTCCTTCTCTTGGACAGCTCTCTAAATGATAATAATCACAATAATGAAAGAGGAATGAAAAAAGAAAAAAAAAAGAGGAAAGGGGGGAGGGGGTGAAACACTAGCGAAGCAAAAGGAAGAGAAATACGGAAACAAACAGGAGAGAGGAAAAAGTTGTGTGTGTGTGTGTGTGTATGAGAGAGAGAGAGAGAGCTGCGGTGATGGACAAGTGGGTCCTTCCTTGGCTAGAAAGTGAGTAAAGTAGGAGGGAGGAGGCGAGGGTATGCATGTGAAATCCACCGGCGTGTTTGTCTGTAGGTGTGTGAAGATCGGTTACGCTTTGTTATTATTGGTTGTTTGTTTTGCTATGTGACTGCTTGTTGTTGTGTTTCCATATATTGTTGATTCTATGCGATGTTGTGTTGCGCTGTGTGCGTGTGTGTGTGTGTGTTGTTATAAATGAACAACCCCATAGAGTTTGGTGGCACATGTGAAGTAGGAATGAAAATAGAGAAAAAGGCAGAGAGAGAGAGAGAGAGAGAGTATACTGTGGTGAGTGCTATACATGTACGCAATCCCCTCTTTTCTGTTCATTGTTGCTGTCTAAGCATTTTTTTTTCTGCATGCTACTTTAGTTTGCTGTTGTACTCTACTTCTTCTTCTTTTACATTTTTTTTTTTTTGGTCTTACCTCGCTGATAGCATTCCTCATCAAGTTGTTGTTGTTGTTTCTTTTTGCTCTCTTTCTCATTACTTTTATTATTATTATTGACTTTAAAGTCATGCCTGGAGTAGTAAAGGCTATGTTTCCGAGCGAAGAAGAGCTCATCGCCAAGTGCCTCGAGCTTGGGCTCGTCATGCGCCGTCCCCCAGCATATGATATCACTCACCCTGCCATCACACTGGCCCCACTGCGCATGTCCGCGGCAGCTCTTGCGGAGCTCAAGCGCCGCCAGTTGCTCTGGAACGAGGCAGTCGACCGCACTGCGCGCGACTTTCAATTTCTTAGCCGTGCATTGAAGGAAACTGCAGCGAGCGACAAGGACTTTACTGGGCGACTAGTATCGATGATGCAGCAGGTGTACATGCACGCTCCAACCGGTGTGGCAGGCGCCACGGGACCCGTGTACCAGCCTCTCATGCTGGGGATCTTCCGCAGTGACTACATGCGCTCTGTTCCTTCTTGTGCCCAAGGAGGCGTCGAAGGCGGAGACAATGAGAGAGTGGAAGAAACAGCAGATCAGTGGAAAAATGTGGAGATCAACACGGTCAGCTGCTCCTTCGCAGGCCTCTCACCTCTTGTGGGTACCTTTCATGACTATATTGAACAGTACCAGCGCGTCATGCACGGGGAAGGTGACGTGGCAGATCAGGCGCGGCAGTCGGGCTCACATGGGATTACCGTGAGCACTTCCAGTTCTGACATTCCCGCTAGCATTGCCGCTGCCGCTGCAGCGTGGTCTGCGAGCGTGCCTCTCGCCAAGTTTTGCACACACCACACCTCCACCTCCAGTGGCGGCGTTCACCTCAAATCAGTTGTGCTGGTGGTCATTCAGGAAAACGAACGGAACACGGGAGATCAATATAAGCTGATCTTTGAGCTGCTATCATCGCATGGCCTTCTCTGTCTCCGCCGCACGCACTCGCAACTCCACGCACCAGGCGTGATGCGGTTGGTGTCGGCTCCAGGAGAGACCGAAGCCACTGCATCACCTTTTGCGGTGATTGAGGACCGCTACGTAGCGAGTGTCGTGTACTTCCGCAGCGCCTATGTGCCACAGGACTTCCCCAGCGAGGGAGCGTGGCAGGCACGATTGGATCTTGAGCGCTGTAATGCGATCAAGTGCCCTAGTCTTCCCTATCATCTCTTGACTTTTAAGAAACTTCAGCAGATGATGACCGATGTGGACGGTGTGCTGACTCCGATCTCGTTCGCCGGTGACGCAGTGAAGGCAAGGACGCTTGCTTCTCATTTCATGGCTCAGTACTCTCTGAACGCGGTGGAGTACGCGGGGGTGGTGCCTGGCGGCACCGGAGGTGACCAGCGTCAGGATCCAGAAGAATGGATCAAGATGGCGATCGAGCACCCCGAGCAGTTCGTGCTTAAACCACAACTTGAAGGGGGTGGTAACCTTATTGCTGGTGAGGAGATGCGCACCGTGCTACGTGACACACCTGAGTCTGATCCACTTTACCACCGTATTCGAAAGGAATACATCTTAATGCGCAAGATCGCGTATCCAACGCGCACGGGCTATCTGTTCCGTCAGGGAACTCTACACGTGATACCGAACGTGTGCTCTGAACTGGGTATCTTCGGCACAATTGTATCCGATGGCACAGCTGATTCTTATGCGGAGGGACCAGCGCGTAACCAATGCGGAGGACACGTGGTGCGCACCAAGCCGGCGAGTGAAGAGGATGGAGGCGTCATGGCCGGAGTGGCGTGTCTGGATAGCATCTATACGTCGTAGTGCTGCTGCTACTGCTGATGCTGCAACCGTCACCATACAGACAGTTACAGCAGAAGAGGGCGTCTGTACTCGAAACAAAACAACAACAACAACTATAATCCCACTCGGGAAATGATGATGAATCACTTTTCGGAAGTCAGCGAGCGCTTGTATCGAAAGAAAGAAAAAAGGAAAAAAATTGAAATGGGGAGGGGGGGGCAGAATGGTGTTATTTTTGGTTTATTTCTATTTTTCTTCTTTTTTGTTATCGCTGTCTTCAACAAAGAGCGGCACTCTTTTTCCTGGTCATCATTAGATCGCAGTACTATATGATGAAAAGTACTTCTATAATATGTGGTGCATTTATTATTATTATTTATTTATTTATCATTATTACTTTTTTCCCGATTATCGCTTTTGCAACGATAACATAAAATACAAAAGAAAAGCAAGGAAATGTGAGAACGGAACAAGTAATAATAATAATAATAATAATAATAATGACAAAAAAAAGGTACCCAACGGGAAGCGAACAACTGGGAATGTATACAATGTTGCTATTCATACCATACGAATACAGAATGATAATAATAAAGAAAGAATAGCAACAACGGGAGAATGTGCTGTACAACTTTTCTTCACTCGCCGCTACCCACAACAGGAACGGTACACTACGCAACGCAGTCCCCCTACTCTAGGTGCTTCTTCTTCCCCGCATTCATTCAATACATATATGTGTATATATTCTTAGCCCTCACAGAGCATTCATCATTCTATCATTGAATTCATTTCCTTCTATATATACTCCATTTTTAAAAATCTTTTTCTCAACAGCCATTCTACATCCTTTTTAAAGCACATCACATCCCTTTCTCTCTCTCTCTCTCCATATATTTCCCCCCTTTGCCGCTGCTTGAGTTGCGCCAGCACGCATGATGACACAACGCAATNCCCCCCGCGTCACGCAGCGCCTCCGCTCTTGCTGATGTGCCTCCGCGCTACTACGACGGCTACTTCTGTCACTGTCATTACTGTTACTATTGTTGTTGTTGCTACTGTCCTTTCTTCTCACGGGTGGTTAGTCAGCTGTGCATTGTCTACCTCATGGACTGCTGCAGCGTTACACCGCCTGGAGAGGTGGCTCTGTGCGTTTGTGAGTCAGTGAGTGCCTCCCCTTTGTAGCATTTGCAGAGTAGTCCCTTTTTTTTTTTTCAAATGGTGGTATCTTGCAATGTAGATATGGAGGCGAGATTGTTTTTTTTATTATTTTTTTTTATCATTATTATTATTATTACTATTATCATTTGGCTTTCTCTGTGTGGGCATGGTTTTCAACGTACAAAATTCGTGAGCTACTGCAGAAAGCATATATTGAAGGGAGATGTTATATGTGCTCAGAGACTTTTGCTCCTGGTAGAGACACAGTTTTATGTACGGTTGGTGTTCAGGAAATCGCACGCTTTTGCATTTGTTGTTTCGTCTCTTTTCTTAAATCTTTTTTTTTTTTTTTTGACAAGTCAGTAGTGTTGTGAAAGGAGGAAAAACTTAACAATATTACCAGCGATATCAAGTAGCGTCGTCGTACTATATCAAGTTTTTTCTCATTTTTTTTTTGTAGGTTAGTGGACATTGTTGGTTTATCTTTCAAATACAGATATCCCCGCATTTACGCCTTCCAAATATATATATATACTAAAAGAATCATACGTGTGTTAAGAAGAAAGATAGAGAGGAGTTTATTCTCCTTCAGTTTTTTTACTCCCAAATATTTCCTTGTTATTGCTTTGCTAGTTTCATTATTGTTAGTGATTCTTTATTTTTATTTTTTTCAAGACTCCGTATCAGTTTGCTGATATTGCTGCTTTTTTTTTTCTCTGACTTCGCTGTCCTTCAGCGAACACTTTGCCTTGGGTTTTATTACTGCCTGAGGCTCTCTAAGAGTGTTGAGAAGGGGGAAAAAATAGGCGCGCTCAAAAAAAAAAAAAAAGAAATCGTAATATATATATATATATATATATCAGTACAGCAAAAGCAGTTGAGCTTTTAATTGAAGCACAAGATATACCATAGTTGTTCCATTACATATATAGCAAACATCAATAGAAAAGGGAAGAAAATACAGGTGGGATAGAGGAAGGAAGGAAGGAAAGAAGGAGAAAGAAAACAACAAAAAGAACGAGACAGAGAGACAGACAGTTTGTGTGTGTTTGTCTCATTACTGTGTCTCTCTGTTTGTTTGTTTGTTTTGTTTGTTTTCCTTCCACCAGTTTCCCTGTTTATCTCCCTCTGTCTTCTTTTTTTCTCCTTTTTTTTGTTATTCTTTTTTCTTTCATTCTCATAAAGTTCACCGTTATGAGCAAAAGGACTTCCACGCAGACTTATGCACCTAACTGTGGTTTTGCTATTCGCACTGACACCACCAAGACTGTCTCAAGCATGAGTAGTCGTGCAGTTTCCGAGGCTGCCTCTCCTTCTTCCTTTCCCTCCTTGCTTTCTGGCACGAGAGGGAAGGCATTGACTACCGTCAAACAGGAGAACATGAGCAAAAAAGTCAAGGTGGAGACAAAGAAGCCCTTGAAGCCACTACGCCAGCCTATTCAAAAGCTTTGTCAGAGAAGAGACGATATTGTGCGAGAAACATTTGAAGGAGGGGTAGAGGAGCGGTCTGAGGAACCTCCTATTATCCACTCCACCCCAAGAGGAAGACTGGCGATGGAGCTGTTCATGTTGTCTGAGGCGGGGAGCGAGGTCTCCACGTATCAAGCAACCGAATGCTCGAACACTACATGCAGCGACAGCAGTAATAACGTTACTCGGACTGCCATCTCCGTTTCACGCGAGGCTGCGAACAGTGGTGAGGTCTCAAGAATACAAGAAAACGATCCATCCTCTCAGTCTGAAGAAACTGTGGCCGACGTGCTTAACGTTGTGAGAGGGGAGGGGGACGACGAGGACGCGAGTTGCACTGTCTATGGGGAAAGCCTTATGCGTCGATCTACAGAAGAGGGTACTGGGAGTATGGCACGCCAAAACCGCGCAGGTGCGGAAGAGTTGTGTATGCGCACACTGAGCATTATCCGAGACGCCATGTACAGCTCGCTTCATCGCGATACCTCCGTGTGTGAAGAAAGGGAGTGCGGACCACAACCGGAGCCGCCACTGACGACGAATGAACTGAAAATGCTTTCGCGCCACCCTCGCAATGCCGCGGGGTACTACAAGCAACGTATCTATGAACGTCGTCGCTCGCTTGAGCGGGATGCGTTGTGGATGCCAGTGACCACTTACATGAGCTGCGCCGCCGTGGGTTCCGTGTCGTCGCCTATTACGGAGGAGTTTGTGCGACTCTCCCGAGTGGTGCGATACTTCCTTGAAGAGCAGAACTGGCGTTATGCGGCGGAGCAGATGCGGGCACATGAAACGTACTGTGCGTTGTTCTTAGCGCCAAAGAACAGAGCCCACGCTCGCGGAACACACGCCGCCGCTGTATCGACTGCTATCGTTGCAGTCGGTTTTAAGAATCCTGCGAAGCAGGCGACATGTACGGCCAACAAGGCTACCCTTACAAGCACTACTTTCGCCACAACAACAACAACAACAAACTTTACGGAAATAGCCAAAACTCTTAAGAAGAAAAACAGCATGGCTGTCAGCAACACAGCCAAGACAGGCGCCGTATCGGGATTCACAGTTGGTGCGCTGCAAAATAACATGAGCTCTTATGACAAGGAGGACGCAAAGCTCACTGCAAAGGTGATTGAAGAGCTCAACGACAGCGACTCTCTCTTCCCTTGCTCTTCACAGGACGAGGAAATGACGAGACGGCAACGGTCATCGTCTTTGGCGCACAACAACGCAGCACACAGAGCCGCAAAGACACTGCCACAGGAGGAATTACCGCCGTCAGTGTGGATGCCACGAGATGAGTTGTTGTCCCTAGTGAAAACTGAAAGTGTTGTTGCGGCAGCAGCGTCACCGTTGCCAACATTGCGATCGACAGAGGCGTGCGTTCCGCGAATGCCAGCGATTGCCTTCTCTATCCAGCACTTTACGCATTACGAGGTCCCTGAGGAGATCAAGCGCATTGTGTGGTGGTCCGCCACGCACTCACTCGCACGTATTCGCCTCCTTGTCGGCGGTGTCAACCTCAGCAGCGGCAGCCCGGTCAATACAGCAGCAGCAGCAGCTGGGTCGTCGCCATCGTGGACCTCGTCGCCTTCCACATCGGTCGCGCGGGTTCGATCGTTTTCTCGTGTCTCGACCACCACCGCCCTCACGACTCCGCCGTTGACCGCAACCTCTGCCGGGTCTCCTGTATTGCCACAACAACAGCAAGACGAAGCGAGCTCTCCATCCACGGAGGACTCCGCACCACCTGTGTTTTACGACACCACGTTGTTAATCGTGCGCACCGACCTCTGGCTGAGGCGCCGCGTGTCTGTGATCGGTAGCAGTCGTCGTGGTGGCTTCGTGGAGCTACGCATACTTCCCGATGTCATGGAGGAAGCTGTGTTAGCAACAGTCAACGACACTACCAGAGAGCAGAGTATTGAGAGCGACACAATGAAGAAATGGGATGTAGATACGGTCATGAGCCGTGGCCGGTCTCCCTCTGTGCAACTTCCAACACCGCCCTTGTCTCTTTCCCGTAGAGCCTCCGAGAGCCAGATGCGATACACTCAGTCTTCTACACCCTCGTATGTCTCTGATGTGCGTTTCTCTTCAATCTTTTTTTTTCCCTCCACGTAGTTTCTTAGGGCCGCTACAATGACTGAAAGGGAAGAAGAGAGAGAGAGAGAGAAGGAAACAAACAACTGAGGAGTACTGGTATGAATGGCGTGCGTGTGAGAAAAACATTCTTTATTTTTTAAAGTAAGACTAGTACTCACCTGAATATATATATTGTTGCTATTATTGATGTTGCTTGGTGGTGTGCATTTTTCTGATTTTTTTTGATAGATAAAATGATAACTTTTTTAGAAAAAAATTATTATTACTATTATTATTATTATTATTTTACGCCTGATTGGAGTATAGACACAATTATAAGCAATAGTACAAGGCACAGTAGAGAAACTAAGATCGAACGCAACTAGACGGAAACGAGATTTTTTATTTTTATTTTTGTGAGCTTGGAAGATACTCACGTGCATATGTATACATGTATTTTGCCAGAGGTGCCAATATTGGTATTACTGCACTTCGTGGTCTGAGATAATAGGATTCCATTGTGTTTGCGTACGTGCTTGAGAAAGAGAGAAAGAAACGGAGTGTGAAAAAAAAAAATTGTGTGTTTTTTGTATATGTGTGCATACTCTCAGTGCGGTACGACATATGTTAAATGGCGTTAATATATATATATATATATATTTAAGTACAATGATATCTGTATGCTTTTTATGAGGTGGGGATGAATAGCCGTGTGAATATGGGACCTATCTATACCGCAGGCCCAA
>JASANZ010001863.1:0-20203 GCA_030849805.1 Sergeia podlipaevii | reverse complement strand
GAGGAGGAGGAGGGGGGGAGAGAGTGATTGGAGGGTGTGCTGATTGCATCTGTATGTAAACAAACCGAATACTTTTACTGTAGTATGTCTTATGTTCTAAAAAAAAAAAAAGTGCAGCACAATTTCCTGTACAACAAACTGATAGAGAAAGAAAGGAAACGAGACAGGGGAGGAAAGCAGAAGAAAAACTAATAAGCAAGAAACATCTGGTGATGAATGATTTCTCGCACATTTTTTTTGTTTTAAATTTTTATCTGCTGTGGCATATGAGAAGTCTGTAGTTGAATGCTGCACTTTAGCAACAACAAAAAAAGTGTTATATTTTTTGTTTCCCCTTGTTTTCTTTCTTCTTATTTAGTTTTATGTGAGTGTTTCTCCAGTGTGTTCTTTTAAATACAGATATAAAAAGAAAAGGGAGGAGGGAAACACTAGTAGTAACGAGAGGGAAAGCAATTAACCAATATCACAGTAACGAAGCACCTACGCGCGCACATATTCGAACAATTCCGTGCTGTTGCTTTTTATTATTATTATTTTTTCTTCCTTTTTACCTTTTTTTTTGTAGCGGGTAGCTTTTTATATCAAAAAAAAGTAGGAGAAAAAGAGCATCATCAGTGCTTAAGTAGGCAGGTACATAGATAGAGAGAGAGAGGTTGCGAGATACAACAGTATAATGTCTTTCAATCCAATTTCTATTGACGATGGTGCCAGTCGCAGCGCAAACGCGAGGCATCATCAACCACCGCGTAGAGAACACCTCAACGATAGTGCCAACCAGCCCTCTGCGTTTTTAGGCTCCATGGACACCCCACACGTACTTACCGCCAGCACCCCTGTTGCCACCGCATTACGTCGATGCACTCAGCATTACTTCTTTAACTTTAAGTGGTCTGTGCCCTTTCCGCAACAGCCTGATGCCCCACTCTTGTATCTTCCGGATGTCTATAAGGAGATTTTATCTGATCCAGCTGCCGTGGGCGGAGTTATGCAGTCGGAGCTGGATGCAATGAGTGAGGGAGTGCTGAATAACGTACCGCTGGTGTACTATCCACTGAATGCTGCCTCTGTGGCCGAGGCGCGGGCAATTGCGAAGCAAACAGAGAGCAACATTGCCGCGATGCAGCGGGAGGCGCAGGCAGCGGGTCAACTGGAGAAGCTTACATGGAAACCAACAGATGTTAACCCTCTACTGGAGAAGGAAGATGCGGATATTCTTGATACCGATATTGATAGCAGCCTTGTGCTCCAGCGCGACTTACCCTCCCTCACACTTCTGCAGCGTCCACTGTACACGGACATGGGCCTCATCCCACAGGACCAGCGTCACGCTGCACGCCTCGCACGTATTGTTCCAGAGGACCTTCGCTCCTTCTCTCAGGCCGCTGGCTTGCCTGGGTCCCCAATGTCCCCCGCAAGCCCACAGAATGCTGCAGGCAATGGGGTCTCTGCCGTAGCTGCCTTTGAAACTCCCGAGGCTGTCGAGACGCGGCAGCGTATGTGGCTTGAGGACGTTGGACGCTCCTTCCGCTTTGCACGTCAAGTGGATAAGGAGTTCAGCGACTTCCTTAAGGCCATGACACAGGACAAGTTGGGCCTTGACAAGACCCAAGTCGCTCATGCTAGTTTCACCCGCACACTCTGGCAGACTCTCTTTCAGGAAGGCACTAGCGCGCTTGTGCAGCGCGGTCTCTGGAATCATCTTTGCCGCTTCTCATCTGACTATGGCGAGATCCCACATGAAGGGTGGGCACGCAAGTTGGTTGACATTGAGATTCACCCCTCTCGCCCACTTCCTTTCCGCTTCGCCGCTCGCTGGCGTGACCTGTGCCGCCAGTACGCCAAGCTTGTGCTGAAGTATGTGACAGCGCTGTCCGGTGGTGTTGAGGCGCGCAAGCAGCACCTGCATTTTAGCGATGCGGAGCTGGACGGCCGCGCTACGCAGGCGTTACTCTCCGCACAGGAGCGTGGCGCTGCTGCTGCTGGATGGACTTTCCAAGCGGAGCTTGCGGTGCCAGCGATGCTGCAGCGTCATGGCGTCCCAGGCCCTCACGGCGCGAAGACTGTGTTCCCCGTGGAGGTGATCCCCATCTTCCCAAGTGGCTTTGACCGCGCTGCAGACGCTGCCACTGGCGGCGTCAACCCCGCCAAGTCTCAAAGTGGAGACCTAGACTATCTTGCAGAAGCTGGTGAGGAGCTGCATCACGTGGTGCTTCCCGGAGCCGCCTTGAATCCTGCCAACAGCCGCGGTGCACACGTGCTTGTCGGAGGCACCAACTTGCTAGTAGCCGACTCCGACACTGCAGCTGCTGCTACTTCGGCTTCTCTTTCTTCCTCTCCAGGTGAGTCGGTCACTGTAGCGGCTGCGGCCGGCGCCACGGTGAGCTACCACACTTCGCATGAAAACACGTTTCAGCCTCTTCTTGTCGATGATGAGAACACAAGCAGCTACATTCTGTGCGTGCGTCAGTCCGCCAAACTCGCTGCCACGGGGAGCGGTGCCACGAATGCTGACAGCAAGTACGTCACGTACGATCGTATTGGCACCCAAGATCTCTTCACAAAGGCGTCGGCGGTGGAGGAGCCGCCATTTAATCGCTATGTGATGATGTTTGGGGAGGAGTACGACCGGCAATCACTGGAACAGCAGGGAGGGCAGGCTAGCGCAAAGCGCGAGCGGGAGGTTGAGGGAGAGGGTGTGGTGCTTGCTGATGCGCCTACTGTGAAGCGCGAACGTGCTGAGGCGTAGTGTTGCTGTTGACTTTTTAAAAGAAGTCTTTTTTCCTTCCCTTTTTTTCTTTGCCTCTCCCCTTTTTTTTGAGGGGGGGGGGAATGGGCATACATTCACTGATGCACATAGTTGTGTATATTTGTGTGTATGTACATATACATGTGCGCTGTGTGGAGAGGGGTGTACATTCGAAGGAGAGGGGAAGGAGAGAGAGCGCGCTAGCAATGGCTATCATCTCTGATCATATGAACTGGAAATGGTAAAGCACTAGTTGGGAAAACAAAGTCTTCTTTTTTCTTTCCCTTTTTCTCCCCCCTCTTTCTCTCTCCCAGCTGCATTTTTTTTTTTGTGTGTGTGTGTAAACCGAGCCGGAAGCATTCAAACCAAACAAGGAACAAACAAACAAAAACTACTTTAAAGCAGGAGGAACAAAAGATGCAATTTTTCCGCAATGCAATCTTTAAGAAGCAATAAAAAAAGTGAAAGACAAGAGATAGTTAAAGAGGTTGTTGACGAGTGTTTTTGTGGCCTGTGCCAGGTAGGCACAGTTTACAAGCAGCATGTGTATATGTACGAGAAAATGTGGTAGGAGTAGAGCACTGGAGGAGATTTTTACACGATGAGAAAAGGCAGGGCGACAGAATGAAGGAGAGAAACGCGGTGGCGGTGGTGTGATGGTGAGCGAGCAATAACGCAGAGCGTGCTTGGATTGCGAGTAGGGCAGAGATGCCTGTAAATGCTGATGTTTTTAGCAAGTGGTAACTACTTAATCAGGATATATATGCATACTTACACATACAAAAAAATCAATTGTATACTTTCTAAAAAGAAAGTCTATGGACTTTCATAATCTGGTAGCTTACTGTTAGTCGCATGAGAGAGAGAGAGAGAGACACTGGCACGCTGTGGCAAAACTCTAGGACTAACCGGCTGTGCTACCAAGGGGTAGTACACTGAAGTCGACGGCGTGTGTACTATGCATGCTGTCTGGCACTGTGAAGCAAATTAGATTCCACCTGCTATTTTTTTTTTCTATGCTTTTAAACGTTTACATCGCTCCATTTTCTTTCTCTTTTCATTTATGTTTTCTCCTCGTCCCCCCTCCTTTCTATGCGTATTGCTCTCACAGAAATTGGTCTGAGTACTGAACAAAACAACAACAACAACAACACTACAGCAACAGATATTATTCCCATACAACGTAATCGTCTTTTCACATTCATACTAACATACAGATACACATACGAGACAGAAAAGAAAAAAAAACACAGCAGCATAAAATCAGACTAAAGAGGTGTAGTTATTATTATTACTTTTTAAAATTTGTTTCAAACACTAATACTGCACCTGCACACTTGAGAGGGAACTCAGACCAGAAACAACAGAAGAAAAGAAAGCAGAAAGTAAAGAAGAAGGAAAAAAAAATAGGACGCAAAGTGCATATCATCAGCANTTTTTTAAAAAGTATTTCCCCCTTACAGTTTTTTTTTTAACACTTCTCTCCCCCCTTCTCTCTCTCTCTCTCTCTCTCTCTTTCTTGTAACTTAGTGAGCGAGTGTGCGTGCACTTGTGCCTTTTTTTTTTCTATTTCTTCCCTCGTTTGATTAGGGTAGACTCCGGGGGTTGGTATTTGTCTTTTTTTCCTTTTCCCTTTTATATTATATCTTTTTATATACGTCAAGGGGGGAACTCGCGAGACTGAAATTTTAGTTGCATCTCGCCCCTTCAGTATTCCTCATCCTTTTTTTTCCTATTGCATCCCTGTAGCGACGCACACACACACACATAAAAAGAAACAGGCACAGACGCGCCATAGACGCATTTTCAGAACGCATACGCACACATACACATACGCTTGCTTTCCTCAGATTTTCAGAGTAGCGGCAGCAGCAATAGAGATAGCAAGCGAGGAAAAAAAAGGCAATTTCCGACTCTTCCGGTATGCCTCTTCTTGCCTCCAGGACATGTCGTGAGTCGCACTCACCGTGGAAAGCAACTCCTACTGTATCTCCCATTGAAACCCCCGCCGCTACACCGCACAGCAGACAGCTGCGATCGCCATGTTCACCTATCACCAGGTCTCTACAAGGGGCCACTTCTATCATCACTCCGTTTGCATTGCCCCGTGCTGTCGCCGCAATAGACGCGGACACTAACACCACCAGTACTACCACCACACATATACCTACACCTAGCGTGTATCATACGTATGCGTACTATCTCGGTGAGGAGGAGCAACACCAACGTTTCCCCTTTATGTCTGCCAATCAACAGCAACAGCAGCAGCAGCAGCAGATCCCAGCGAGTGCGGAGCTCCCTTCGTTTTTCACACAACACCAGCCCTTCCAAGCGACGCCTACTTATCATGCATTACGCCCCTCTTATGCTCCTTATGGATTTCCACCACCGCCGCCGCGTCCCTCGCGCTCTGTGGCTTTTCGGGCTTCCACGTTTGTTGTTCAAATTGCCGATGTAGATGAACTTGCTATTCCTGAAGGCCTTGACGCTCAGAGTGAGACGCTTCTGCGCAGCGTGCATGAGCGTCTGCGTCGCTTTCTTGCTTTCTGCAATGCCGTCGCTGTGAATGCTGCTGCGACTGTGACTTCAAGCATAGCTGCTTCCCCCGCTAGCGCCACCACCACCGCGCGTTACGAAAACAGTGAGGGAAAGCTTCTGCAGATGCTCGGAAAAGGCATCATGGCACATCAGTCATCTCCATGGATGGATCCCGCCGCGGTTGCCGCTGCCGCCGCCGCTGCTGCGTACACGGCCAAGTATAAACCCTGTCTAACCTCCGATGAGCTTGCGCTGCTGGCGCGCTCGCGTGGTGCACGGTGGCGTAACGATCCATACGGCGGCAACTTTCTCTACAACGGTGTTGAACGCACCACAGGCCCTGAGGCCGCCAACAGCGTAGCTTCGCCTCATCCTCCTCCTACGACTACGACGAGAGTGGGTCAATGTGACCAGAGGGAGGAAGTGCACGTATCCCCATCTCATGTGCCGACGACAACAACAGTGGCGTCCACTCCTGAGAAGGACTCCGATGCCGGTGCCAATAAAATAAACGTGCGTGTGGCCGCGAGTGCGCCGTCATTGCGCCAGAGCACGGCGGGCGGAGGGGAGACTTCTGGATCGGGCACAGTAACGCGTGTCGCACGACCAACCACAGCAGCAGCGGAGGGGAACGGTCCCAGTTGCCGTCCCCACTTTTCCGCGAGACCCTCTCTACGTTACTACACGATTCGCCAAGGCGGTACGAGTCCGAAGTCAGAGGAAATTTCTACAGCCGCATCGGCGACAAAGGCATCGGGAGCGGCAGCTGCACAGCACGATGGAGGCAGCGCCTCTGTGGCAGTAAAGCCGATCATCCCCTCAACGGAAACCTTTTCACAGCGTGAAGGGGTCAGCAGCAACAGCAACAGCGGCAGCACTCTCGCCAGCAACAAGGACAAGCTATTACGCGCCACCTTGAGGGAGGAAGCCAGGCCACTAGCTACTATTGATGGAAACGCGTACGCAGGAATACCTCTTGGCGGCTATTGTCACTGCTCTGGACAAGTGAAGCTGCAGAACCCCATAAGCTCTGCACAGGCATACAAGTATGACATGAGAGACGACATTCACATGGGTGCCAACAGAGCCGCGATTGCGGGGTTTTATGAGAGTTATGGGCTTGTAAGTGCGGGGCAACACTTGCAACAGCAACAGCAGGTAGAGGAAGAGGAAGAGGAGCCCCAGCAGCTGCAGCAACTTTCCATTGCTCACGAGAGGACAGGCTTTTCAAACTATCCAGGCGGCTTCACGGCGTACTTGAGGCGTTGTGCCCGTGGCGACGATTGCGCTGAGGATAAGCCTTTGACTTATCACGCGAACGCCTCTATACCAACTATCGGTACGTGGAGGAACGTTGACACACACTTGGCACACCCACAGCAGCAGCAGGATCCACCTACACTCGAGGAGAGACGGCCCCCCTGGGAAGAGAACTTGCTCCCGTACTCTAAGAGGGAGCGGGAGTACCAGCCGCGGCGCTTTGTCCGCAACTGTAGCAGCAGCAACGATGTCAACACCAACTACCACCGCCACAACAATAGCGACGGCGGCGACAATACAGCAGAGACAAGCATACAGAGTGTTTCTCAGGCACTCCAAGACCGCTGTAGCAACTTCCGTACACTGAGCAAGGACTTTTACCTCGATGTGATTGAACGGCGCTGTGAGAAGCTTGGTATCCACAGTAACGCCGGCACCATTGCTCCCTGGGAAAGCAGAGTGAGAGGGGAATGTCGTGGTGGAGGAGCTCGCGGTGGAGGTCCACACTCTTCCTTTTCTGGCACACGCGACGTTCAGTTCATCTATGTTCTCAAGCATCAGTACCGACGCTCCATCTGCGCCTCGCCAAAGAAGTTTACGGTGGGCACGGTGGTCGTGCTGGACGGCGATATGGGCGTGGAGATGGGTACTGTTTCGACGGTGGTCAGCAAGATGGAGTTTCTTAATATGTCAGAGGAACGCCGCGAGGAACTGCATCTGCCGTCGCGCATTGGTGATGTGATGGGTGCGATGGTGTACCGCGAGGCAACAAAGCCAGAGCGAGTGAGTTATAAAGAAACTCTCTGTACGTTGGAGGATGCAACGCTTGCGTTTCTCAATCAGCTTGCTCAGCAAGAGGAGGTGAATCACTTGTTCCAGACATGCCGAGTCGGTTTGATGACATTTCTTGCCTGCGAATTTCAGGCTGATGGCAAGAAGCTTTATGTGTACTACCGTTCCATGCGTCCCGTTCGCTTTCTTGAGCTGGCGACATTTCTGAATCAGATATTTCGCTGCCGTATCTGGATGCATGAGGTAACACACATGGACGAAGATGACGTTGAGTGATTTGGAACGTACTCTGATATCAAAACGCGCATTTTTTTTTCTATTTTTTTTTCTTTGATTTGCCTTTTTATTGTCTTTTTTTCTTTTTTAGTATTATCAGTTATTATTATTATTATTATTGCTATTACGAAAAATGATTCCGTTAATTTTAGTGCAAAATATCTACATATATATATATATGAATATATACACACACATATACGTTTATATATATATATATATATATATATATATATATTTCCTTTTAAACGTCAACGGGCGGATATGTAATGTTTTCTCTCTTTTTCTTGAAACACGTTTGCGCCATCTTCCCCGTCATAAGTCATTCAGTATGCCTGCCTAAACATTCCGTCTAATTTTTTTTTTTTACGGTCTGTAAAGGTAATGCACTACTTTATCACAATTGTATTTAAGTGTTACGCAAAGCGCTGCTAGTAAAATATAATAATGGGTCAACAGCCGCAGCAGCAGCAATAGCAACAAGCAGACAATGGATCGCCTCTCTTCCCCTCCCCCCCCCCTTTCCCCAGATTGCTCATTCCTCCTTCTCATTTTCTTTGTAATTATGTAGGTGCCTAATATTCGTTTCTATTTTTTTTTACCATTTTCTCTTCTTCCTTTTCATTCATTACATTTCCTGGTGGGTGATCGCGGGTTTTATTTTCTTCCTCTTTGAACGTTCTTTTTGCCGCTACTCGCACTTTTTGAGTGAAGTATGCTCCTTCTTTTTTTTTTTTGCTGCATAAATATTTTATGTGCCCATGTGTGTGCCTGGTAAGTAGTGCTTTCTTTTCACCTTTTATTCGCTCCTGCCGTATTTGAGTGTGCATGATGAAAGGAATGTAAAAGGGAGGATGGGAGGGAGGAAGAAAGAGAGAACTGGATACTTTTTTTTAGAGCCTATGAGCATATAGAGTGTCTTCAATTTGAATATATATATATTGCTTTTTGGCAACTGATTATTACTTCTACACATGAGCATGCAAATACATTATATATATCCTTTGATTTTATGTTGGGTGTCGCCATGAGGCCTTTTGAAAGCACGGTTGTCTTATTTTTTTTTTTCTTCTTTCTTTCGCGTTTGCTTTGATATCTTTTTTTTTTTTAATCTGTTTCACTCTCACTTGCTTGAGAAGCATCCCGGATTCTGGCCTCTTTTTGCAAATGAAAATACAATAGTAATAATAATAATATGATGTAGCTGCATCCTTCTGTACGTACTACTATATATATATTCTCTAAATCATACTGCAAGCTCTAATTAAAGAATGAAACAGAGTGCACATGTTTGCGAGTGCATTTCCCCCCCCCCCTTTTCTTTGTTTTATGTGCTGCTGCAATCGGGGGACGCATATAAAAGGTATGCACGTTCCCAACACTTGGATTTGCTGGTTATACAGATTTTTTTATTATTGTTGATTATCATCACTATCGGAGTAGTCGATATTCTTTATTATCGCTTTTTTTTTTACTTTACTTTTGACGAAAATGAATGAAAACTGTTGTGTGTGCTTTTTTTTTCCCATTCCTTCCTTTTTTCTCGATCTTTGTGAATTGATCATTTGCTTAGTGGTTTATGTTATATGTTGAAATCTCTTTTTCACTTTGTACTTGCGCATACTATTATTATTGAGATGATTTTGTTTCATCTAGACCGCCTCGCTGGCATACTCCGTCCCTCCCCCCCCCCCCTCCCATTACTCAATAGGCGAAGTGTGAGTTTCTTTACGTAGTACCAACGCTCATGAATTAAATGCATTTTTTATTTTATTTTTATTCAAACATCAGAACCGACACATGTGGATTACATTTTTCTTCCGATCTTTTTTTTTTCAAGTATTTAACTCAGACAATCACGCAGTGTTGCTGCTGTTTTTCCCCAGCAGATACAATATTTGTTTTTCTTCCTTTTCACTTAAATCTTACTCACAGGGATTCAATATAGGATGTAGTACTACCACTTATCTTCCTTCTCCGCTTATTTTTATTTCACCTAATAGACTTTTTTTTTCTTTGATTGTTTGTGCGGTGCTAAACGTTGCACTGACAAGTTTTTCTGCCTTTTCTCTTTCTCCCTCCTTCTCTCTCCCGTCTTCCCTCCTCTATTCGCAATATGTATTCATTTAGTATCACCAAAAGAAGCGTTGCGTAGACTGCTGGAAAAGCAAAACGAACAAGGTGAAAAAAAACATTTTTTTTATATCTTTTCCGCTACCTATATATTTATGAAAAGGAAAGATACTTTTGCTAGTTACACACATGCTCATTCACGGATTGCCAATATGAGCAATGGCTTTCAGGGTGGAGTATGGGGAAGGGGGACATGAAACATTTCAATTTCATAGCGTTCGCTACTATTATTATTATTATTTTTTTTTTCTTTTGGCAACACGTTGTATATGACCAAGCAGTTTTTTTTTTTGCTTTCTCCTTTCATTGTTATAAATGTGGTGACTTCACCTCAATCATTTTTTTTTTTTTCGAACACGAAGAAGGAAATCTGAAGCGCATTTTTTTTTTTTTCTACTTGCAAAGGAAATTCTGTGCTTTGAAAACATAAGTCAGTGCTTACGTACGCAAGACAACATATATGTGTACAATTTTGTAAAGACTTTTCTATGCTGGCTTTCATACTGAAAGTGCAAGCTAAATTTATGTAAGTGCAAAAGGACACGGGAGACTATATATTGTGTTCCTTTTTTTTTTTGTGTGTGTGTGTGTGTTGAAGGGGCGAGAAGAGACCAAGAAAGGGAG
The DNA here is from genome assembly GCA_030849805.1 of Sergeia podlipaevii. Lineage (NCBI taxonomy): Eukaryota > Euglenozoa > Kinetoplastea > Trypanosomatida > Trypanosomatidae > Sergeia > Sergeia podlipaevii. Next base: position 9,834 of record JASANZ010001863.1, on the reverse strand, counting down.
AAAAGTGATGATGCACTCAGTTTTTTTCTCTTTTTTTTTTAAGAGCGTAGTGGGTTATCTCTTATTCACAGAAACCACACAACTTCTCTTTCTCTCTCTCCCCTTCTCGCTATCGCTTCTATTACTTCTTTTTTTTTTGTAAGTGAAACACGCAACAACGGCACCAGAATGAGGAAAGAAACAGAATAAGCGAAAAAAAACCTTTAGGGGTTCAAACGCCACTGTTACTACCTTCACCTAGATTTGCGTAGTATTGAGGCCTTTTATATATTTTTTTCCTTCGAAAGTAAACGAAAGGAATATACACAAAGGGTGAGAGGGAGACAATGGAGAGCCCAAAACTGAAGTTCCAGCGAAGTTGAACATGCCACATGAACTGGCCTTGTCACCAGAGTGGGTGGGCTAGGAAAGGAGGGGAAGAACACTAATGAAATGGCCCTCTTTGTTAAACTTGTAGGTTCCGTATTCTGCTATACTCCCCTTCTCCCACACATACGCACACACACACACTTTTTTTTTTTTTTTTGAAATGCAAAGTAGAAAGAGGGGGTGGGGAGGTGGAGGTGGGACCAAACAAGAAAACATAGCTGGAAAACCAAACTGTGGGCCTGCACTACAAAGCCGACGCATTTAATTTTGTACTCCGAATATTTTTCATTTTTTTTCTTTGATTACGATCAGTATTATCATTCATATTTCTTTTATTTTTTTCATCGAAAAGCAGATTTCGCCTCTTCATTTTTTTTTTCTCTCTCTGATCTTCACTATGTCATGCCTTGATGCAACTAACTGTGAATGACTTAAAAATATATATATATATATATATATATATATAATTTCTGTTTTCTTTTTGTTGGGTAACCATTCTTGAGGGAATGGTTAAACAAACAGACGAAGGGACGTATACCCATAGCATACATCTATTTACGCAGTGAGTATAGTGCTCACTACTTTGAGGAGGGTGTGGAAGCAACAACAACAACAAACAACAACATACACGCACAAATATACAGCATTCTACATATGAGTGAGTTGGTACACTCACTCATAGCACCTTGAGATTTATGGGTGCTTTTTTTTCTGTGAATAAGGGGGATTTCCTTTCATCTTTCAATTTTTGAATCGCTTTTTTTTTTTTTTTCTCTGCCATCTGCGTGCTTTTCCCACCGTATTTTTTTCTGTTTTCTCTTTTTACTGTTTTGAAAATAAAATTAACTTTCTGTATATGCTATTAGATTGACAGATATATAATAACATCACAAACAAACAGCACAGTAACATATATCTATTGTGTGTTCTTAAAAGAGAAACATCACATCAAGGAACACGCACACCCTAAAAGCAATAACAGACTACCATTTTCTTTTTTTAAGGATTTCAATATCAGCACATACATACACACACACTCACTTTCTCACCCAAATACTCAGGCACACACAAGAGGTTGCTTTTTTTTTTTTTTTTTAACTGTAGCGGATCCGATTTAACATTTCCCTCTTTCTCTTTATCTATCTTTCTCTCTCAATATATACACACAGAAAACTTTGTTTATCTGCAGACACACACGCACACGATCCTGTTAGAGTTTGGAGACAGAAGTGACCGCTTCTTTCCCAACCCTTTACTAAAAAAAAACCCTCGGTATAAACACACGCAAGCACATAAATACAAACACGGGAGAGAAAAGGAGAGAGAGAGAACGAGACGCACATTATTTGTTCCTTTTTCAAGCGTCCTTTCTTCCTCTCGTTTTTTTTTTTTTTGAGACTATGTCTGCAGTTAGCTTTGGCGAATGTTTTGAGCAGCGTTCTTCGCAACTCACCAACTTTCCCGGTGCTGCCGTGGAGCGAAGCCAGGGAAACGAGGATGGAGCCACCTACCACAACTCTTGTTTTCTCCGGAGCAATGCCGACATCTGGGGGATACAGGCAGGTACAGAATCCACGCCGTCTACTTACCATCAGAAATTCATTAAGCCTAGTGAATGTGCGAACCTTTACAACACCACCACCACCAACAACAACCGTGACACCAACAGCAGCAGCAGCAGCGGCAGTGGCAAAGGAACTCCTACCAGCAACACTCAGGGACTCGACGGGGGACGACTAGCTGCGGCAACAGAGGCAGCGGCGGCCATGGCACCTTCCACTATCTTCCCGACGTCAACCCCGAGCGTCACAGTTACATCTCCATCGTATCTTGTCAAGATGAATCAGACAGAATTTCAATTCTATACTCAGCTGTATAACTATATGCATCACGGCTTCTCCGGCTACCCTCAGACCCCACCCCACTATTCAGTGATTGATTATTGCGGCCCAGATCAAGATACAGGCTTCGCGCCTCACCCGTTCCACATGTCTCAGAACGCCGCTCCAGTTAACCCACTTCCCTCTTTCATGATGCAAAACAACCTCGCTGCCGCTGGTGGCGGAGGAGGAGGCGATTTGGTGAGTGGGAACATCTACCAGCCTCAACACCAAGCCTGCGGCACCATTGAGCAAGCACCTTTATCTGCTGCTGCTGCTGCTACAACGCCCCAAGTGCTTCCTGCTGCACTGAGCATGGCCACTCTAGCTGCTATTTCAGGAGCTGCCGCCATGACCTGTGGCACCCCGCATCAGCAGCAGCACTCCTACTCCTCCTCTCACAAGCACTACACCAATATCAAGCAGGGCAGCTTTAACGGTGACACGAGTACCAGCACAAATGCGACGACGGTAACAACGAACAGCAACGACCATTTCATTTCCAACTGTCCCAGTCCTATCCACCACCGCAGGTCACAGCCACCGCGGCGCCAGCACTATCAGCAGCAGCAACAGCAACAGGAGACCACTACCGCCTCAAACGTGATGATGGCCATGGCGCTCCTCTCACAGCAGCAGCCAGATAGCATGAGGGGCAGCGTCCACTCTAGCGGAAACAACAGCAGCAACATCAGTCAGAACAATATCAGCCCTTATACTAACCTCTTTGCTAGCGTTGCTGCTGCTGCTGCTGCCGCTGCCACGCACAAGACTTCTTCTTCTCCCGACTCTGTCATCCTAGGCTGCACCACTTCCAACACAAACGCTTTTGAGGAAGGGGCCATTCGTTCTGAGCAGCAGCAGCAGCAGCAGCAGAAAACACGTGCCGGCAGCGAAGTTGATACTGATGTGGATGGGATGATGACTACCGCTGCGGCTGCCACGATGATGATGGGGGACGTGTTGTCTGGTCAAGGCCAGGGAAGAACAGCAGCATCAGCAGTCGCCGGCATGCAGCACCCGATGACGAGTGTTCCATCCGCATTGAATGGCGCTCATCCCCAGATTCAGACTCAGCCTCTGCACATGATTGGTGCACTACCGCCGCAGAAGCAACCACAGCAGTGTCAAGATCAGCAGCAACAGAATATCTTTCTAACCGACGCCACAGGTACTAAAATGAGTATCGGAAGCAAGGGCAACGAAGGTGGCAGTGGTGGTGGTGGTGGTAGTGCCTATCAGAATCAGTGGAACAACAATGTGAACGTTCTCTGCAATATGCCAGGCACTTCCTTGCTCCTTCGCTCTTCAATTGACGTGTTGAAGGTGTGGACGAATTCTCTTAGGGAGAGCGGCCGCAACTTGTTTGCTTCTTTGAGCACCGAGGGCGGTTACAGCGGTGCCCCTACGCCAGGAAAGCAGCGCACTGTGTGCACTGACGATGTTCAGTTCATCTATGTTCTCAAGCATCAGTACCGACGCTCCATCTGCGCCTCGCCAAAGAAGTTTACGGTGGGCACGGTGGTCGTGCTGGACGGCGATATGGGCGTGGAGATGGGTACTGTTTCGACGGTGGTCAGCAAGATGGAGTTTCTTAATATGTCAGAGGAACGCCGCGAGGAACTGCATCTGCCGTGGCGACTGGAGGAGGCGTTGACAGCCATGGTGTACCGCGAGGCAACTGACGAGGAGATTTCTCTCTACAACGTGTCACTCCTTCAACTTGGGACGAACACACTTGCGTTTCTTAACCAGCTCACTCAGCAAGAAGGTATTGGGCTGATATTCCGGTCGTGCCGGATTGATTTCATGACATTTGTTGCCTGCGAGTTTCAAGCTGATGTGAAGAAACTCTACGTGCATTATTGCTCCCAGCGTCCCATCCGCTTTCTTGAAGTGGCCACTTTTTTGAATCAGATATTTCACTGCCGTATCTGGATGCATGAGATCTTACAGGATAAGAAAGCCCTGGCTTGCTGAATGATGTTAGAGTGCGCACGTCGGCTCTCTTCATTTTTCTTTTTCCTTTTTTTCATCCTCAAAGTGTTTGCTGATGTGCTTCTCAGCTTATTGTGTACAGTGGTGAAACTTTTTCTTCCTCTTTTTTTTTTTATGTGTGCGCGTTTTTTTTTTCTCTCTCTCTCCCCCCCCCCTTTCCACTTAGAGTGGGATTTTCAGTATTTTTTTTTTGNATTTTTTTTTTGGCGTTTTTTTTTTATAGCGCATTTGAAGGGTGTATCAGGACGGCTGGTACTAGTAGTAGTGTGAGCGTGCGCGCGTGTACATGCAGCTGCTTCTGCAGAGAAGTTGAGTAGGGGGTCTTTCCCTCTCTTCATTCTTCTTTTATTAATAAAAAGATATATCACTCGTTCCTACCTTTATTGTGTTTTATCAAATATTTTATTCCTGTAGTCAAGGAATGCTTGCGTGCTAGTTGCTAGTAGGATACGTAGTTAGTTAGCAATTTTTTTTGTTCCTTTTCCCTTCTCCTCCCAAACTATGGGCTAGCATTTTTGTGCTCAGCAAGCACACACAAAACGTATGAAAGGCGGGGGGGGGGGAGCACGCATACTTCTCTTTTCTTCTTCTTCTTCTTGTGCTGTCTTTTTGCCCCCGCCGTCCTTCCTTTTTTTTTTATCATGGTCTTTTTTTTTTTTTTTTTTAAAGAAAGCTGCCGGCATTGTAGATTTGCATTATGTGCCTCAGAACGAGCACATTTTTCTTATAGCCGTTATTGTTCTAGTACGAATGGATTTGTGTATCACAACGATTCGATTCGGTTTATTAACATTATTATTGTTATTGTTATTATTATTATTATTATTATTGTCATTATTGTTTTTTTTTTACTTTAGCAGAATATCCTTTTTTTTTTTTTTGAATAAGCACATTTTCAGATAGAAAACACTTTCCGAAAAAAAAAAACGAAGTGAAAGCGAAATTGTTTCTAGGTTTCCCTCTCGGGAAACACTTTATCTAGAACAGTAAAAGGAAAGCGTAGTACGACGTAAGAAAGATAACAGTGACGCATTATGAAAGTTATGTAAGGACCAAGAAAGTGTTTTCATTCTTTTTTTTTCTGTAGTCTGCAGAATGAGTAGATAGTATGAGGTGTTAGTGTATACGCGCATCACACCCCCACTTCCACACACGTATCGTTTATCACTTGTCGATTTTTTTTCTTTTTTTTAAAAAAATATTATTATCAGAGTTCAATTCAGAGAGAAAGAGAAGGATAGAGGGGCAGAGAAAGGAGTGGTGCTGAACTCATCTTGCTAGTAGTGGATAAGGGGGGGGGGGCACACATATGTGTCTTTTCCTTCCCCTCTGCCTCACGTAGTGTTGTATGCTTATAGTACGTAACATAGCAAAAATGAAAAAAAAATGAAGCACTTTTTTTTTTTACCTTTAGGATGGGTGTTTGAGCTCATTCAGCATTTTGAGCGGCGCACCGAGATTTTATCATAATATATGTTTTTATTGTAGTAAGTGCTCCAGAGAGGTCCATAGCGTAAAGTGCATGTATCACCTTTTCCCCCTTCGTGTATGAAGAAAAATGACAGTAACTCCGCAGGGGTGTCATCGGCAATCGACTCTACTTTAATACATATTTTTTTTTTTGTGTATGTTGCTGATGTACCTATTTTCAGAAATAACGAAAATGTGATTGTAAAGAAATAGTTCGAGATGATATTGGGTTGAAACACACACACGCATATATAGGGTTCTTTTCTTTTTTTCTTAAATAAAAGTGCCCTCAGTATTGCTGGAATATGCTATAGAAAAACGGGAGAATCTGAGTAAAAAAAAAAAAAAGACGATAATAAGGTTCATACTTTTCAGTTTCAAGGGGAGTAGCATCTTATTATTATTATTATTGCAATGATATATCGTAGTAGCTTTAGTCATTGGAATCATTTCTCCCTGTTTGTCGTGTGTGTGCGTGTGTGTGTTTCCTCGTCTTTTTTTTCGTCACAAGGAATACTAGCAACTATAAGCTGGACTGATTATTATTATTATTTTGCTTTTTTTTTTCCTCCGTGTGCTTTGAGCATTCCTATCTTTTTTTTTTTCTTTACAAGCAGATATATGCCAGATGGTCAATGGTGTGTTGACTGTATCGCAGAATCTTTCTTTTTCCTTTTATATATATATAAAAGCAAAGGGAGAGTGTTTTCTCTCTTTCTCTCATACTGTCATTCCTGTTGTCTTCGTCTTCGCTGGTACCGTAGTGGTATATATATAAGCTCACTACTGCTATATATATGTTCTCTCTCTCTTTTTTTTTTTTTACGAACGGTATTGGCAAAAGGGGGAAAAGGAATATGCAGAGCAGATATATATATATATATATTAAGTATTTCAGAACTACCTCCTACTTGAAGCTTATCTTCATAGAGTTGTATTTTGGGTCGTCACGTTGTCATCAATAACAATTAGAAAAAATGACTTGCGTTCTGCACACATACACTTTCTTGCTCTCACACACACACGCGCACAACACTGTATGTAATGACGAGATGCGGGGTAATAAATCGCTTGGCAACCTGGTCGTGTCTCACCTCTCCACCCCCTTTCTTAAAAACAACGACAAACCTTTGTTCTCCTATTGTATCTTTTCCCTTCTCTTTCTCTCTCTCTCTCCTCTGTGTCTCTTTCTTTTGAACCTTCTGGTACAAGAACAAAGAGAAAAGGTAGTTACACACACGCATACATTAGTATTTTTTATTATTGCCATACTATTTCATCGCTTACATTGACATATCCACGCAAAATATCGTTCACCTTAGCTTTTTTTGTTTTCGCACTTAGAAAGGTACTAAGGGGAGAAAAAGAAAGAAATCAGGGCATGTCCAACTACTTTTGTCAATGGCCTGGGCTGAAGTTTCTCTGCTCAGATGGGATTACGACAGTGGACGCGTTGGAGATTCTCAGCAGCTGTGATCATGTGCTATTTTTCTTTGGCGCTGGGTGGCACGCAGATACTCGTCGATTTGCTCCACTTCTCTCCCGCTTTTGCGCGGATCACCACGAGGCGAAGCGGTTTGTAGTAGTGTATATGTCTCGTGACACCACAGAGAAGGAGGCGATGGACAGCTTCATGCAGTTCTCTGCGTGCCCTCCACGTGAAGTGCAAAACTCAGAAGTGGGGGTTGAAAATAGTGCTGGTGGCACTGATAAAAAGGAAAGAGATGTGGGGACCACCTCCTCATCATGCAAGGAAGCCTCTAGCACCTACACAAGAGGCTTCTATGCAGTTCAGTTCAAAGACGTGGACAACGTTGCCGCCCCACTTCTTTATCACTTTCGCGTCTTCAGCTACCCAGGTATTGTTGTGTGCCGCAACTTACCCGCAGTGACCATAGAGGCGCCTAGTCCTGTTGTGGAGCGCGATCCCACGGGGAAGCAGAGGTATAAAGTGACACCAAGGATCGTGGACCGACAATGTGTGCCAAAGCTCATGACGATCGCTGGACGCTTTATGATTGAGCACCGCGACCCGACCGGGGAGAATTTTCCATGGGATAAGCCGGACGCAACCATGCGTGCTGGACGCAACGCTCTCTTTGTGATTGTTGCTGTAGTGGTGTCAGTAGTGCTGGCTATTCTCATTCCAAATATGGATGTGATATTTGCAAAGAAGAAGCGCATTCATCGGTAAAGAGCACCTACGTGCATTTACTTTCTTTTTCGTCAATATATATATATATATTGACGTTGCTGTTGTTGATTCCTGCTTTCTCTATACCGGTTTTTTTTTTGCTTATCATGTATGCATCTCTCTGTGTGTGTGGCGTACTTTGCGTACCTTAATCCTTTATTTTAAGTGTAAGGAGGGGAGCAGGGGGGGGGGAGTCGGCTGGTTTTACGTGCTGAAACAAACATTTCATCAGGACACGCAGAACTGAGCTGACGGCAAACCCTTTTTCTTCTCTTGTTGATGTCGCAAACTGTATGGGGTGCAGTTTTATAGTGATAAGCTTCAAATAGAGTTATTATACTATACACTATATATATATTAGCTCTCATCATTTTTTTTTTTTCCTCTTTGGTGATCCGTAAAACAAAAACAAATGCTTTTTTTTTGCTTAACGAATGGAAGTAAATGACACTGGCATTTCTCTTTCCAGTAGTAGTAATAATAATAATAATAGCAGTGCACTCACTTTCTCTCTCTCTCTCTTTCTTTTCGTTTTTTTTTTTTTCTCTTTGGCTCACATATGCTAGATTCATACATTGTACTTTTCAACACTTGGGAGGAAAAAAAAACTCTCTGCCTAGTGTTCACACGCAAAATATCTAAGTAACCATTGTAGTGTATCGCAATAGCAGCAAAGTGCTTAAACGAAAAAAAAAGCAACAACATTAGAAAAAAGAGCAGAGCCAGAGAAGTATTGAAATAGAAGGGTGCGCAAGCAAGTGTCTTCTTCTTCATTTTTTGTTTCTGATTTTTTCCTTTTTTTTCCAGCAGCAACTATATATATGTTGGGAAAAAAAATTAGCAGCATCAAACAGACAAAAGTAACATAGAAAAGTGTCATATTAGCCATACTTTTATTGTGTACTTTCGACCGTTTTTTTTTAGTGAAAAAGCTTACCCCATGTCAGTGGAACGAAGAAAAGGTGAGAGACCTTTTCTCTCTGAATACCCAGCGCTACAATTGATGCGCCAAGATGGATCGATGGTACTCGCTTCAGAAGCCTTTAAGGGGAAAAAGTATATTCTTGTTTATTTCTCAGCGCACTGGTGTCCCCCATGCCAGCGTTTTACACCCGTCTTTACAGACTTTTATAACAAATATGGCGAAGCGGAGAACTTTGAGGTACTGTTTGTGTCTTCAGATCGAGACGAGGAACGCATGATGGACTTCTTTCAGAACCGCAGTAGCAATTATGTAATTAGAAAAAATAGAAGCAGCGGTAACGCGGATGACCATAGTAGTGGCGGGGGTGCTGCTGCTGCCGGTGCAACCGTGAAGGAAGAAGGCTCTATACAGCCCACAGCTTCAGGCCAGGGGAACTGGGTGGCGCTCCCCTTTCAGAATCGCAAGCTGGCGGTTCTCCTGGCATACAAGTATGCGGTCAAATCCATCCCAAAAGTGGTAGTCGTTGCGAATGATTCATCTTACATGATTACACGTGATGCGAAGCGAATGGTGTTGCAAGATCCCGAAGCTAGAAAGTTTCCTTGGCGGTGTGTGGAATCGGAAATTCTTCACAGGCGATTTCAATGGATTCACATTGTGCTCATTTTCTTTACCGTGTTAATGGTTTTTTCATTTCTTTTTTGGCTTTAGCCCAACAACAAAAAAAAAAACGTGTGATTCATCTACTATTTTTTTTTTATTATTATTTACTTCTACCGAAATTTTCTGTTACTTGCATATGTGTTTTTCCTTTTTATTTTCCAGGCCCTTGGCTTATCATTATTGTTATTATCTGCTGTGCCGATATCTCGTATGTTTGTGAGTGAATGTTACGTCGTTTTTTATTTTTCCCCGTATCTTCTCTTACATCAAAGGACAATAAGAGAGGGAAAAGAATGAGAAAAGGAAACTGGCATCCTTTTCCTTTTTTATTTCTC
>JASANZ010001862.1:0-20074 GCA_030849805.1 Sergeia podlipaevii | reverse complement strand
TGGGGGGGGGGGGTGGGTTGCGTTTTCCCCGGGGGGCCGTTGCTGCTCCTCTTCCCGCGTGCTGTGGAAGGGTGGGGGAGGGAGGTTGAGTTTTGGGAGCGCTGTCGATGCGGTGCCAGTGGTATTTTGTTGAAGGGCTGAGTTGTAGCAGCGTAGTGTTGGGTGTTGGGTGTTGGGAATGTTGGGTTTCATTATCAATGTTGTTCCGTATAGCTGTTGTTTGCGTGTTGTTGCCCTGGAGAAGGCATGTAAGTTTTGGTATGCGAAACTCCTGATTGTGATTTGTTGATGAAGTGTTCTTCTATTTTTTGATATTCTGTTCTTTTCCCTTTTTTCTCTTTGGTATAGTTGTCCAAGTTTGAAAATGAAGAGAGTGGTGAAGAGCAATGGCCGTGGTGCTCGTCAAGTACATATGAATAAGGTTAAGTTCAACCCCAATAAATATAAAATGGAGAAGGAACAGCTCCCCAAAGAGATTATTGCCACTATGACTAGCTTGTGCTGCCGACGCTGCTGCGACATTATTCAATGGAAGGTGGACTATGGGAAATTTGTGACGATGGATGCCGCCAAGAAATGTAACATTTGCAGTCAGAAGAATGTGATGCTCACGTATCACCGTATTTGCCAAGGCTGCGCCAGTGAGCAGGCTCGGTGTGCCAAGTGCCAGAAGATGCCGATGATGCTTGCCCGTGTGCTGGAGAATTCAAAGGAAAGCGACGAGGAAGATGAAGAGCAGGACAGTGGAGAGGAGAATGCAAATGATCCCTCCGCTGCTAATAAGTTTTCTTTTGTTGATAATGAACCCGAAGAAGAGGAATTTAAGTATCTGAGGGGTTTAGATATACGTGTACTGCAGCGCGACCGATCAAGGCGCTTGAGGGAAGAGCAACAAGAGCATTTGGGACGTCTCCGTGAGCGTGAAAGGAGGACGGCTCTACGAAAAGTTGGTAACAATGCCGCTGAATTTGAAGACGAGGGTGACGACGACGAGGTGCTTTGATTTCCACTTAAAGATGAAAAACTTTCTTGTTTTTTTAACAACGCGTAAGAATAACGGCATAATTTATATACGTATATATATTTCTGTCAAGATAAAAGATTTGGCTGATTAAAAAGATTCATTGGCTACAGAAGAGAGCTTTGAGAGCAAGGAGTGTGCTTTTTGTACAATTTATTCCAATGTCGCTTTTCAATTTTTTTTTTTAAAAATCTTTATCAGCGAGAATATGCAAATAATAATGGCAGCACATATTATTCATTTTTGTGAATTGATTTTATTGCCCTTTTTTTTGATTTTCTTATCTTCTGCTTTTTATTTTGTATTTTTTACTATTCGTTTTACCTGTTTATTGAATAAATTGAAAAGTCAAACGGTGGAATTCTTTTTTTCCTTTTTTAAATCTTGATTAATAGATAAGGTTGTAGCAAAATGTTCAACGCAGAAAGGACGGTAGGTGGGGGTTCATTTTTGTTCCAATTGCTTTTATTTTTTTCTATAGGCTGGTCCGTTGTATGGCTTTTACTGACGTTTAGTTTTCTGATATACAAAGCAACCATTCTTCCTTTTCCACCGGCGGCACTTCCCATGGAAATTGTGGCTTCTTTTCTTGTTCTTTTTATTGACATTGCTGCAGTACTGTTGGGTATACGTGGGAATTTGACAGAGGACGCACTTACGATTATCATCTCATTGGTTCTTTTAGCTATTGTTGCAGTAGGAGCGATTTATTACATGTGGCTTCAAACATATGTAATGATGCTTGATCTTGCATTTTCTGCAACATTTTTAGGTATCAACGGGATCACTATTTTGAGTGGTCTTTTTGCCGTCGAGGTAGCGCTTCGTCGTACACGAATTCCGGTAGTTATCCCAAACAAAAAAGAGCTCCAAAATATTGAAAAGAAGCGTTTGTAAACAGTATCAAGCAGCTTTTGTTTTCTCTGGTTGTTGCAATAATGCCAGTGTGCTATAGAAAAAACCCGTGGAACTTTCTATTCGTTTTTGTTCGCTTGCAGAGGTTAGAGGGGTGTACCACGTAGACATAGACTTTTCTTTCTCGTTTTTAAAGAAAAAAATGCATGCTGCTATTATTTTGAATATCTCCGAATGCACGTAGATGAACTGGCACAAAACCGTCTCTTTTTGCATCACACATGGACGTTTTTGTTTTCATACGTTTTGGTTGTGGTTGGCGATTAATACAGGCATTGAGCGGTTTTCCGCCTTTTCTTTCTTTTGTCAAGTTACAGCAGCTGCGACATAGACCATTAATTGTAGTGATGCAGATTTAGATTGACACTTGTGACGGGATGAGCGTTAGCAATACTGTTAGTCAATTTTTCATATAATTGTATGCAAAATGTTTATATATACTTTGGCTGTACTTTGTTGATTTGCATAATGATTTTTTTTTTTTTCAATTGTCTATATCAAAGAGTTTGTTTGTATATTCTTTTTTTATCAATGTTATATTGGTATCCTATACCAAAATTGATATCCGTTATTGTTTGCATTTCACAATTTGTTTCACATCCTTTTTTGTCCGTAAAAAGCAAACGCACACCAGCGTATTGACTGTTTGATTGCAGCTTTGAAGTTTTGCACACACACACACACACACACACACACACACTATCAAAACTGCAACAATAAGGAAGAAGAAGCAGAAAAGCGTAAAAACGGATTGACTATCATTTTGAATTTTTTTTCGATAAGTATACTTTTTAGAGCCGCTAGCGAATAATTTTTTTTGTCATAATACGGACATCACAACATTATATTATATAAGTTCAACTCATGCTGAAATTCTCACAATTGCAACGACTATCAGCAGCATGGCGACCACACTCTGAACAAATAAAGAGATGGATTGCCAATTCTAGGACTGATCCGAAGGGCCTCTCTTTAGCACGGAACTTTATCTATAATTTGAATTTGGACACATCTCTAGAAGATCTCGATGACGGGGTTGAGCTGATGAGCTTGTTACAGAAGTTGAAGTACCCCAACACGAATGTATTTGTTGATCGGCTGAACAAATATTTTTCTGCAGGAGAATGTGATATTACTCAACCTGGATTGATATATATTAGTACCACTTTAAAAGCAGATCCTAGTCTCATCAATTTGTTTTGCTCCGTTCTACTAACACAGGATTGGCTTTTAAATGCGCTACCAAATCTACTGAACTCCATGTCGTTTGAGGATGTGATGTTCTTTGGGAGTTCTATTTGGAAAGCCGCTGATACGGGTAGTGCAGGATTGCTGCCACAGGTGAAACGCGTTAGTCAATTGATCAGCGATGGTTTGGCTTCAAAGATCTGCACTGAAGCGAGCGCTGAAATCACTTCAAAACAGCTCTTGTTAATTGCGGAAAGTGACGTTCCCTTGTGGGATTCAAGTGCGGCTAGTCTTGCTACGAAAACATTTGATGCCTCACGATGGTGCTTTTCATTGTCCGATATTTGTCACACTTTGCAGATTATGGCACGAAATAGCGCCAAACGAAATGTGGAATGGATTGATTGTCTGCAGCAATGTGTAGCCACGCAGTTGAAGACCGAAAAAGGCTGCAAGAATGCTACCGCAGTGGTAGCGGATATTGTTCTTTTGCTTTCACAGCTTAGCAAAACAGTTGTACTGCCAGACGCAATACTTGATTTTTTGGCTTCTGCAGTACAAGGCAGTGGCCAATGCTCAGACGATGAGTTACTTTTAGTTTCATTATCGATTTATGAATATTGTTCGAACGGCTGTACATTAAGGCAGAATGATTCTCTGAGGCACCTGCACGAGTCCATCAAAAAGAGATGCACACGTGATTTACAAAGGAAGGTTGTTAGCTCGGAATTATCTTTACAAAGAATTCACTGTCTTGCATGCGTTGATGCTGTTTTCGCGCGTGAGGCATTTTCCCGTTTGGCGCCGGAGTTAGTGACGATGTCTCTTTTCCCACAGGCATGCGCGCATATCTGCTCCACCATGCAGTTGATGCAGTTTTATCCAAAAGAGCTTGTCGAGGCGATTTCTGCCAGTGCGAACGCAGCAACACTTTCTCAAGAAAATTGCATTTTTTTAGTAGCGGCTATGGATAAAGTAGATATTCCCATTGATACAGATGGTGTGCTTTTCAAGAGGGCCGTTGGGGCACACTCATCTCGCGTTTTTGCTCATCGAAATAGCAGAAAAACTGGTGGTGCTTCGACCTTCATCAGCCATCATGCGGCAACAATGCTCATTCGGTGCTTGCTTAAGCTGAACGCCGTACAGGGCTATGGCTGCGCTGTTATCCAAAGCTGGTTTGAAAGTACAAGGCTAACTAAGGACGATGCTTTTTCGTTTTTATCTGGGATGAACAAATTCAAGGGACGCTGCGACAAGGAAGTTGAATCTCTTGTGCTTAAGGAGGCGGTGAAGTACATCTATGAGAGCAACGAAGATGACGTTCGCTGCATGCTGTGTGCACTCGCTGACTGCGAGGGCAGAAATGTAATACTTTTTTCAAACTTACTTGAGAGGATTCAGCAGCTCGAACCAAGCTTTGAGTGTGTTGTGTGTGCCGCACGCACAGCGCACACCCTCAAGCTCACGAATCAATTTTCACAGTCGGATTTGGTAAAGAGATTGAGCAAGGTACGTGACGTTGATCCTTCTGGATTTGTGCTTGTGCTCCAATGCTGTGCACCGGCAGAGAGGCAGTTTTTGCTGTCACTGCAAGGCGCCTCGGCTGCAATGTCGGCATTCAATTTGCAAAAGGCATCCGCTGAGGAGTTGTTTTTGTTTATCTCCGCCAGTGAGCCGAATGCAGCGCGCAGGAAGGAGGCACTGCAAGAGTTACAGAAGCGACCGCGTCTCTCCGCTGACCACGTGGCGATTGAAGATATCGTGTGCACAATCGAGCAATTTGCACAAAATGATCCGGTGCAAGAGATTTTTCGTGTTGCTGGTCCAGCTCTTCAAAACGTTAATCAATCGCAACTGATGCGAATATTTAAGTTCATCACGGCCACTCATAAGTGCCCTAACATTGTTTTCCGTGTGATGGGAAGGGCTTTGCTGACTTCAATCAACAACATTTCTTCCGAGCATGCGTTGATGTGGCTCACCTTGTATACCGACAGGAAAATCCGAGATGACGGTGTAGGGAAGGCACTCATCCGTAAGGCTGGCTCTGCTTCAAAGTTATCAAAAGGGTCTGAAGTGCAACTTGAAACGGCTGCTCAGTTTTATGGGCAGCGTGTGCCAAAGCGTACGCAAGGGTCTAGACGTACAAAGTCCATTAGTATGCGGTACACTAGCTCATACTTGTAACTTTCTCAAAAAACAAGCAAACCGATTTATATTTTTATGTTGAATGCTACTGCTATTATTGCTTTGCTTCTTGTTTCCTTATGAATACGTATTTTATCTGTCTGTGGTTTTGTGTGAGTGTCAGCAAACACGTGACAGAGAAGGCGGAGGCAAACGCAGAAGAGTATCCTTTTTTATGCTCCTAGGTTTATTCATCTATATTAGTAGCTTGTGAACTCGCAGCAAAAGAATATTAGTAACATGGATGCACCCTTCTCTGTTTGATGTAGACACACAGTACTTAAAAAATATAAACTGCAATTTCCTTATTCCTTTTTCTTTTTCTGCCCTTACCCATAGTAGCTAAAGTTATATACATACATATATATATATATATATATATATGTAGCTGGCAGGATGCTCAACAGGAGTTTATATTGGCGCACTGCACCTTCGCTTGCTCGGAGCGCCACAGTATTTGCTGAGCTAAAGAAAATTCTTCCTTTTCTTTCTTCAGACGAATTTAGCGGTGGCAAAAAGAAGATATCGGCGGCGTCAGTTGCGATTGCAACGGCCTTTTCACGCACAACAGCAAATACAGCCTTGTTTCACGCCCCTGATTGTCCAGTTGTTGCGCGGCGTATACCCATTACTACCATCGCTGACGAGAGCAGCTTTCGTTCGCGGCCATGCATGACATGCGTAAAGCAGCGCGCTCATTTCTTGGCATCGGAGGTGTTTTGTGCTGACTTTGAGAAGCAATGTGTCACAAAAGGAAAGCAACCACATCAAGGCGAACAGGTTGAACTTCCTGAAGCTTTGAAGGAGGAAGTTATCAAATCATTTAGCACCTTTGTAGCCTTTAGGGAACATGTACTGACGTTTGCCAGAAATGCACAAACACCAGGACGGACTTGGATTGTATACAGTCGGGATGACAAAATAGCAGTGATCAATCTTCCTGCCAACGAGTTGCCCCTTGTTTTTGGTCTGTGGCCTTTAGCAGTGGTGAACATGACAGAGAAGAAGCTGTGCAATGAGCTTCTCAACGCTAGCCACAGTCAACACGAAATGCCTGCCTTACCAGCGTGGAGCCGAGCAGCACGCAACCCATCTGCTGCGACCGATATTCATACTTCTGATGCCACGCTCGCCAAGGACGGGCGCTTGGTAACGCTAGACTCAGTACGCGCTATACTCGCTGCCTCGACAGTGGCGTCAATGAACTGGGACTTTGTCAATGCGCAACTCAAGACGGCACGCGCGTACTTCACGTCCAAGGAACGCACGGAGAAGCAAAGTGACTATCGCAGAAAGCGTGAGGCAGAGGTGACCCAGCGAGTGATGGGCCAGCTTAGGGATAGTGGCGCAGTAGTAATGACTGGAGAGGCGGTGGATGTAGCAAGGGAGGCTGCCCACACAGAGACTCGTGCCCCTGCTGAAGTGAAGGAAGGGGAGAATGCAGGAAAGATGACTGAGCGCGCGCAGGAGGCCGTCACTTTTGCAGCTCTTCCTGCTGCTGCTGCTACTGAAGCCACCACCACTACAACAACAGCGATTGCCGAGGAAAGGGTGGAAGCGTCGCCTGCGGCTGCCGAGTCTCCGGTTGATCCGCAGACGAAGCAACTAGAGGATGGCACATGGGAGTACCGCTACAAGAGCGGCGACATCACCTTGGTGCGTCCTGATGGTACAAAGGTGTTCAAGACAGAAGGCATGACAACAACGGTGCACGCGGATGGTAGCACTTTGTTTGAGTATTCCAATAGTACTTCTATCCTGGATCGCAGCGATGGCATGCGCATTACAACGTATCCCGATGGAACTAGCAAAGAGGAGCGTATCAAGCAGAACTGAAGATCATAGCCGCCGCGTGAGTTTTTTTTTTCCTTGTGTGTATTGGAAAGTTGGTTGGTGGATTACTTGTTCATTTTTTCTTCTTTCTCATCTTTGCGCATGTCATGTGTGACTGCGTGTTTTACCGGAATGGAGTGGCCACAGCACGACATTAACTTGCCACTTGTTTTAGTGGAGCACGGAGTCCAAAGGTAAATGCAAAGCTAATTAACCAAGCTGACCCACTTAAAAAATAAATAAAAAATGTTGCGACTTGCGCCATTTACAATGAGCATCTTTGTAGCCTAAAGCAACGTATTATCTCAACGCATAGAAGTTCTGCTGCTACATTTTCTCTTTTATTATTTATTCAAACAATGTTTTTTGTTTCAATTTATATATGCATGCGTATGCGTCGTGCTCTTGTCACTATAAAACAAAACAAACCCACAACACATGAACAATATGTGAGCGAAGCTAGCATACGTTGGGAAGCTACTGTTTGTTTTTAACAACAGTTTTCATTTTCTTCCCTTTTGCAATTATAGAAGAGTACGAGTACATTTTTAAAAATTTTTATTAAGAGAGACTAATGTTTGTCAGTCGTGCACTTTTTGTACCTGCGGCGGCAGCAGCTCTTCGGTCTCTCCAACTAGGCTATCGTGGCGCATGTGCGATACCGCATCCCCAGAAGGCGTACAGGGGCGGCGAGGATGCGTTCTTCTCTCACCTGAATGCGATTGGCGTTGCAGACGGTGTTGGCGGGTATGCTAGTCATGGAATTGACCCAGCGATTTACACACGCAACGTAGCGCGCTTCTGCCTGGAGGCAGTGGAGCGTGATGCTCGTGCAAACGGTGAGTCCTCTGCGTTAGATGTCCTCAACTATGGCTGGACCAAGGCACATGAGGCGCGGCAGCCTGGGGGGTGCCCGGTGACGCTTCTAACGCTCGTTGGCGACACCTTTGCTTCTATCCTAAACCTCGGTGACTGCGGAGTCATTATGGTGCGCGACGGCAAACTGTTTTACCGCTCTGAGGTTCAGCAGCATTACTTCAACTGCCCATACCAACTTCCAGAGGACCCACCGAGCAAGGGAGAACAGGTGAAGCTAGAAATACGTGAAGGGGACGTTTTCTTGTGCGCGAGCGATGGGGTCTTGGACAACGTCGAGGTGGACGACCTCGTCATGCACTTGTGTGATGTGAACCAGATTGGTTGTAAATCGGTTGCCGAGGGGATTGGCAAGCACGCGTCGAAGAATGGACACAATAAGAGCTTTGCATCTCCCTTTTCAAAGCATGCAGCGAGTGCTGGCTATCAGTATTTAGGCGGAAAGCTGGATGACATCACAGCAGTGGTGGCCAAGGTGACAAAGGGTTTGTCTACTACAAGCGATGGCAAAAGCGAAGAGAGGTGTCCAGCATTGATTACAGAACTTTTGAAGATCAAGTCATGAGTCATCTAATGTGCTTTGGTGTTGTTGATGCTAAAGCTGTAGGACGAATCGGACCGCAGTTTGTGTGGATGCCAAAGTAACAAGTCCCAGTCACATAAGTAGTAGCACAAAGGAAGGAGGGTTACGAGCAGTACTGCTCTCTTTTTTTTTTTTTCTCGTTCTTCTTTTCTCTCGCTGAATGGAAAGATGAGAGGATACTGTTTAAACGACAGCTAACAACGATCATAATAGTTACAGTTATTTCTCACACTGTTTATATGTGACGTTTTTTTTTTTTTTTTTTTAATTTTGCATTGACGCGCTAGTGTTTGTTTATGCATTTTGTGGATAGGATCCATCTTTCTTTTTCTCTGGAACACTTTGATTGCACATCTTTTTTTTTTTTTTTTCTGTTTACTACTCACATAAATACTCACATTCACGAAGAGTGCGCGTACTTCTCTACGTCTCCACCACAGATTCGCATTTTGGCGATAAGTGGGAGAAAAAAGAGAAAAAGATCAAGTGAACAGCAAAGGGGGCTCACTATTTATCCATTTTGCCCTTCTTTACATACATTTTTTTTTTTTGTGCTTTTCTTCTTCTTCTTCTTCACTTCAACATTAGAAAGTCAATGGAGAAAAAGCTAATAGCCGCGCTGAAGCGCTGTGATGCGTGTCACAAATACATGGATCTTTGCGAGGCATTTGAGTCGGGTGTTGGCGGAGTTGTAGAAGGTGCATTACAAGCAGCACCTACAAAGATGGTGCGCGATCACGTCACACCTGATGAGTGCTGCCCAGATGCCGTCCGACTTCGTGAGTTTTTTAGCAGCGAGGAGGTGTCTGCAGATGATGTGTGGCTATTGCTCTACCGGTGTGCAGGAAATTTGATTGAACGGCAAGCGCGAAAGCGAGCACGGGAGAGTGACCATCGGCTCTTGACGACTATCATCACCAACTGTTTTGTTCTATTTTATCATCGCGGTGCGCCGAATTTGCACGGCATTACTCTGCGTTGGTCGTTTCTTAAGGCGGAGAAGGAAAAATTTGAGGCCAGCGACGCATACGTGAACTCCAATGCTGGCGAGCGCAGAAAGCTTTTGATGAATAGTGTTCTTTGTGTTTTTTCTGAGCGTGCTCACAAGCACTATTTCACGACGGTCTGGATGAACTGCATTGAGTACGCTGGCCAGGCGTCACTGCACGTTCATCTGCTGCATCGCCTAGCGATGGTGCTCCAGTTTCTGACGAACCCGGTCGTCGTGGCGGATTACTTGAGCGGCTGCTTCAGCAGCGGTGGTCTTATTGCTGTTCTTGCTCTTCATGGCCTTTTTCTGCTCATGGTTGACCATGGCCTTGAGTATCCGCAGTACTACGAGCAGTTGTACAGTCTCATTTCTGCTGACAGCTTTTTTTCACGACATCGCTACGACTTGTTCCGTTTGCTGGACCTTTCCATGACATCACTGCGCCTTCCTGCGTATGTGGCGGCAAGCGTGGTAAAGAAGGTGGCTCAAGTGTCCCTTTCTGCGCCAGCACCAACTCTCTACTTCACGCTCCCCCTCATCCGTAAGATTTTCCAGACGCACCCTAACTGTCTCGCACTCATCCACCGTAGCACCAAGGAGGCAGTGGTACCGGAAGAGCTGCGAGAGGATAGCTCAGCGGCTGCACTTGCAGCCAAAGGCGAGGCTCTTCGCGAGACGGCGATGCTTTTTGAAGGCAAGGACCCTTTTGATGCACAGGCACCTTTGGCCTCTTCGCACGCTCTTAATTCCACCTTGTGGGAGCTCACTGCGCTTGAGCGTCACTACTTACCTGCGGTTCCGTTGATGGTGTCAGCGTTTGCGAGCACTGCGGAGGACAAAACACCG
Organism: Sergeia podlipaevii; assembly: GCA_030849805.1. Classification (NCBI taxonomy): domain Eukaryota; phylum Euglenozoa; class Kinetoplastea; order Trypanosomatida; family Trypanosomatidae; genus Sergeia; species Sergeia podlipaevii. The sequence continues at coordinate 9,631 of JASANZ010001862.1, read as the reverse complement.
CTCAGATTTGAGCGCACGTACGCGCGACTTTTCACGTCTGAAGTGACTCGGCCCTTGAGCAAGGACCATCTGCCCACAGTCGCGTATCAGGAGCCTTCTCAGGCAGATGCTCTTGATTTAGTAAAGCTGTAGGGGCGAGTGGACGGTAGTGCTTCGAAAAAAAAAAAAACGAAGAAAAGGTGAGAGAAAAAAATATATGCACACATACACAAGTGCCGTTGCAGTAGCAGCAGTATTTTACAGGAGGGGGAGGGTAGAGGGGAGAGAACAAGAGAGAAAGAGATGACGATGGTGGAAGGTGATGCAGAGGAGCAACGTAACATCCTTGCTGTCGAGCATTCTCTTTTTTTCTTTTTGCAGTTTTCCTACTGGCGTCGATGTGCATGAATATATATATTCTTTTTTTTACCTTCCTTTTTTTTTTAAAGAAATGATAATTGTCGATTAAGTGACTAAATTTTTTTTTTTTTTTTTTGAAAAACACACACACACTTTGTCTCACATTTCTACGTTGCTGTCCTTTTCTCTTTCTACTTGCATATTTCATGTGCAAGACAATTGGTATTTTGAGCTGTTTTAATAATACAATTAGGGTATGAAAGGAGGAAGATGAACGGAACACATCGTGCCGATTGCATCATTCTTGTCTTTTCTCATTTTCCCTTTCCTTCTCTCTGTTGATGTTTGGTTCCATAAAGGATCAATATATATACATACATAGGTAAGAGGAAGATCGTACCATCTAAATTGGCGTTTTTCTTCTTCACTACGATGCTTTTTCTACGGCTGCGAGTGCCCAACGTGGCAGCAACGAACATGGGCATTAGCGGGAAAAATCCCGCAATGCGTTGCGTCTTGTGGCAAAAGCGTTTCGCGCATATCGCGCCGCCAGCGTGGATCTCTTCGCTTCGCACAGACGCAAAGGGATGCGAGAAGGCGATTTCATATGATATTAAGGTCTACGATGAGCTTTCTTGGCGCCGAAAGCGGTTTACTTTTGACAAGGATACGTGGGACCCGGCGCGTATGAGTAGCATCGTGCGGAAGCGCCTGTGCTTGGGCGATGAAAACACTGAGTACACCATTATTGGTGAGGCATTTCCTTTTCCCGATCGCGAGGACTCACCTGTCGTGAACGAGCCGCAGAAAGTGTGCCGTCTTTTGTGGGATCACAACAGCTCCACTGAGAAAATTATGATTCAACTCTCAGATGCATTCCCTCCTCTGCTGTGGCTAGCCGTGAAGCCCACACTCGCTGCCATCAAAAAGGTATTCAACGAATTTCTTGATGTGGATGCGGAGCACATGAAGAAGTATCTACCTTATTACGAAGAGGTGCAGAGTCGTATTGAAACACAGATGGATGAGAAGCTGATAGACACACTCAGCCCGTCGCACATAAAAAACAAGTTTATCGAGGATATGCGGAAGCGCGATCCACGCTCAATAGAGATGGACTATCCACAAGAACATAACATCTTTCTTGGCGCTCTCTCTCATTTCCGTGTCATGGAGGATCGCATGATGAAGTCGAACCCTTTCGTGTTTGGATGGCCCCTGCTGCTTAGTGACGGAAATGAGTTTCTTGAGGACACTCCGCTTCGCATGGCCGCCTTCCGCACGGTGTACTCCAAATCTCTACTCATGTTCCACAGCCGTTTAGATTTACAGGTTGATCATCGCCAGACGCACCTACCAGGACTGGATCAGAATGAGGAAATTGTTCTTGAAATGCCAGTTTTCTGCACCATTAACTACCCTAACAATACTCGTCTGAGCGGCGGTCGCCCGCTGGTGCAGCGATTTAATCAAGTCATGGGTACTTCATATCCTCTTGACACACCCGTTGATGTCCTTGCTGCCTTTGCGAAGGAAAACACCATCAAGGGTGAAGCGGAGCTGCTAGAGGAGCTCAAGTTCCTGACCGCCGCCGCCGCCAAGGCTCCAGACTTGGAGAGGGTGTTTCGCATCTCTGAAGATCAGCTGAGCTCAAATCGTATCATCGGTCAGCTCGCCTACACAATCGTGTATCTCGCACTTGTTAACTATCCTCGCTTTGTGGAGGATGTGTTTTATGTGTATTGGAAGCACCCCAGTGATCTTGTGCGAGTGGCGTGTGCGAAGGGTGCGCATATCGTAGAGCGACAGGATCTTGTGGAGAAGCTTATCAAGGCTGAACCAGAAGGTCGTCCCAAGACGATGCTCATGTCGACGATGCACATGATGATGGCTGGTCAGGATGCACCACCTCAATAATTGCGAGAGAGAAATCGGTGTCTTGGCACATGCATGAATGCATGTATATAAATATGCACCGATACGATTAATAGCTAACTGTGAGACGCGCTGTATGATACGACGCATCAGTCCCACATTTCCTTTTTTTCTTTTTCTTTTTCTTCCCCTTATTTTTGGTTTTTATTGTCATTATTACTATTACTGCTCATCACAATAAAATTATTTCTATTATTATTATTATTATTATTATTATTATTATCATTTTTGATAGCATTCAGTACGACGGATCTCTGTTCCTTCTCTAAAAGATCTGATCCGCACCCTCTTTTTCCTTCTCCTCTCTCACATAGACACATTATCACTCCTTAAAAAAAAAAAAAACATCCTGCTTTTTCTCTGTCATTTATTCAACTGAACGTTGCGAGTTATCATCAACTAATATAACAGCACTTACATTACAAAAACTCACCGTTTTTTTTTTCTTGTTAAATGAGTGAAGCCTTTATCATTCAGAAGGACCCATTCGATCTTAATGAGCATGTGAAGCAGCGTGTATGGAGAGCGTGCCAGAACCCATTTTTTAGCATCTTTCGCGAAGAAAGCACACGCCAGTTCAACGCGGTGACTGAGGCGCACATCAACGCATCAAGCACTGCAAAAGTTGCTATTCTTGACGACGGCGGTAGGCTTCTTTGCTTTCCATTTCAAAATGGTGCAAGCATTCAAAGAACCTCCTGGAAACCACAAAAGAAAGGCAACGGTAGCGAGGATGAAGCGGTGGCTCTTATTGGCGCGGACGGATTTTTTGGCAAGTTTGTTGCTGAGCAGTATCTTCAGCGTGGGATTAGCGTTTCGGTGCTTACGAATAACATTGCTGAAGCGCAGAAACTTTACGTACCGATTGCGGATGGAGATCGTGAGCGACGGCACCGGACTTCTCTCGGGTTTGTAGATCTGGCCTTATTGTCATCTGGAGTGAGGACGCCTGGCGCTCCTCAGCTCGAAGATCAGGGCAAAGGAAAACGCGGGGATGGGGAGCAGTTGCCACAAGAGCAGCGCGTCGTGTGGTATCAATACAGAGTCACAACGCACAGCTTGGAGCAGCGTTACTACACACTGGAGCTGATTGAAGGCGATCTTGACTCTTCTGAAGACATGAACTACGCTTTGCGCAAGGCTTCGCTTGTGTATTGGTTCCCTTCCGCCCTCGTTTCTTCTTTGAATCAGCGTCATCGCTCCTGGCTCAGTGCCGCTAGGGCTGCTTTGGTGGAACAGGAGGCTTTTGAGAAAACGCTCGAGGTATGCAAGAAGGTAGATGCGCACCTTGTTGCACTTTCTCCCTTATGGATTCACTCCGGGTGGCTATCGCCGCTCTACTGGTATCGGCGGATGTGGGCTTTTCCTGGTGGATACTGCAGGGCAGTGCAAGCGCAGGAGCGTGCGCTCCTCACTGACAGAGGGGAGGCATCATCAAAGGTGTTGACATCACCTTCTGTTACCAGCGCAAAAGTGGGTGGTGGAGATGGAAATGATAGTAATGGTGGCATGGCATTGCTCCCTGATGGCCCTGGAGAAAGTGTACTTCGCTTTACACTATTGAGGTTGGCAGATATTACCTACCCATGCTTTTACGAACGAATAGACGTTGCAAAGAACAATCGAATCAATGATCCGCTGCATTTTGTTCCGTGCGCAGAGGGGGATTTGTCCGCACGCTTGCTTGCGAATATTATCGCCAAGTCGTTGGCTCTATGTGAATCAGTTACTGGTAGCCGAATCGATATTGGTGGTTCTTCTGCATACACAGAAACAGAGATGCGTAATGCAGAGGCAGTGTTTGACCACTTCTCACGACTCAGGACTGAATAATTTTGAGAGAGTTTCAACAAACAGAACAAAATTAAAGGGGTAAGTGTGAGGAAAGTCACGTGTGCGTGTGTGTGTATGCGTGTGGACAAGCAAAATGTACCCCCTTGTTTTTCTGTCATTCTACTCTATTTTTTTCTGGGTTTCGTTTGTTGGGGTCTACAGGGAAGAGCAAAGTACTTCTCAAATACACTATATCGTTTCCGTCTCATTTCATTTTTTTTTTTTTTGCTTTCTTTTGGTTTCTGTTTGATGGATGAACTGCGACGTAGCTAAATACAATCATACATAAGCTTTTTTTTGTACTACTTTTTGTATTTTAACATATTATATGCGTACGCGCTGCATTTTCTCACTGATAGAGATGGCCAAGGCCTTTACCTACACAGGCTTTTTGTTGATTGCACAATTTCTGCCATCACCTTTTTTTTTTCCTTTGGAGCTCTACTTGCATCACCTTTTTTTTTAAAAAAAAATATCAATGTTATTTACGTTTTTAGTTGTAACTTACCACGGCATAAGGTACATTCGCTTTATTTTTTTCGCATTATAAGCAGACAAAGGGAGCGTTGCTACTCACTACACATACGAACATACGATAGTTGGTGCGTTATCTCTCTCTTTTTTTTTTTACCTAAAGGAATTTTTTCCATTCTTTTTTATTATCCATTCAGCGCTCTTTTCAAGTAGCACTAGAGCAGTTCATTGTAGTTCTCATGTCGGAGTTTGATGATGTGCATGAGCCCTTTGGCGCAGAGTCGCGCCAGGAAAGCACCATGGACATTGAGATGCAAACAAGACCAGCGACCACGACTACTAAAATTCTTCCTCTTGCAACTGTTATAGTGTCTACAGAGCCGACCTTGCGTCAGCGCAACACTGGATTTAAGAGTTCAAAGACAAACGCTGAGGCCGCCACCACCATTGCAGTGGCTCAGTCTACCTCATCGTCGTCAGGGGTTACTTCCTCGAAGAAGCCGAAAAAGACCGTGCAGCTCAAGGACGAGGTCCCAATGACAAATCTTATAGCCATGACAGCAGAACTACAGAGGGTGGAAGAGGAGCGGGAAGTGCAACGCAAGCTCGACACAGCGCGAGAGGAGACAGAGCAACAAAGTATTCGGAATCAGCGGTGGGCTGAAGTAAAAGCCCGCATGAGCGCCCGCGCGACCCCACTGCCCTCTGTCAAGTCCCGCGAGTGGGATGATAGCGAGGACGAGGAGGCTGGCGGGGAGTCGGCAACGCTGACAATGCCCACAGATCCCTTCATGGATGCGCCACGCCCACTGGCAAAGAAACTGAAGCGCGAGAAGCTTTCCTGGTCCGTGCGGGTGTGGCATTCTGTGTATAACTGGGTGCTGTTTATCACTTTTGCGCTGTCCTATTCACCTGGTGTGAACATGTACGACGTTAACAAGCCAGACAGCTACTATACACGAAAGACTTACGAATAATGGAGATTTTTTTTTTTTTTTTTTTGATATGTTTGCATCTTTTTTCTTTGAATTTGACGTACGTGCACATGAAGTGGAGGAACACATACATATTTAGACAGACGAACAAGGAGGAAGCAAGTGACAGAAGATACTTGCCAGAGAGAATAGCAGCGAGAATAAGACGGCGTACAGTAGCTTTAGATAAGCAGCAGATATCAAAAGATTGCTATCTCAGGCATCGGAATGCTTGCGTTATCTTCTTCTTTCATTTCTTTTTTTATCTTCTTTTTTTTCTCCACATGGTCATGCTCTTCGGTGTGGTTAATCGCCAAACATCTCCTTCCCTTCTCTTTATCTTTCTCCCTCTTATTTCCTTTATCAAATTTATGTGCTATTGCTTTGCACTATTCTACTTGTCATTGTGTATTACCCGCGCTGTAAATATCAGTGTTCACAGGGAGGAGAAGGAATGATCGAGAGCGACAGGGAGAGGGGAACAGAAAAGAAGATGAGATTAGTTTACGAGAACACTGTCTTTATCCTCGATCGTATAATTTTTTCTTTTGAATATATAAACTCTGCTGCACTGGGGGTGTATATTCTTTTTCAGGTTTGTCAGCTATAAATAAATACACAGTGCGAGCCAAAAAGTGAAGATCAACAGCAAGTCCAGTGACTTCAGCGTTTTTTTTTTTTTTTTTGCCACTACCCAAAAGAAGACGATTGCATGCAGCAGAGGTCAAGCATGTCACAAGGCAATCCGGGTATGTCCTCCTCTTCATTGCAATATATTTGAAATGCTTCTTTTTTTCTCTTTTTTTCTGTGGGTTTTTTTTTTTTTTTTTGCATCAGAACAGCAGCAACAACAAAAAGCTGTCTCTGATCAGCCTGCAGGTACAGAGGTGCACTTTTGTCACCGAGAGAAAAAGAGGTGGCCTTAGAGAGAGTTATATATTGGCCGCGATATATATAGATATATTTTTATTTTCATTCACTAGTTTCATTTTTTTTTTTTCTCAGCAAGAAAGAGAGAGAACGCATTCTAAAATTTTCCATCTAGACGCAACATCTCAAACTTTGCATAATCACTGCGTACTTTACTGTCTATAATTCTCCTGCCGGCCTTCTTTTTTACTTTGATCTTTAAACATCGCTGTCGACATTTGATACGTTTTTTTTTTCTGAGAAGTGGAAGGAATCTTAACTTTGCTTTTTTTAAAAATAAGAGCTTTCGTGTGTGGACACATACACATTTGTATACGCAGCTTCACATATTTTTTTTTTTTGTTTCAACAGTTCAGTATGGCGAATGCGCCGCCAATTGTTCAGTTTCTTATTGAGAAACTGTTAGCCGTCCGCGGAAACGCACAGCACACTCAAGTGCTTATGAAGGAGGATGATATACGTTTTGTACTAACGGCAGTTCGCGAAGTATTTATGTCTCAGCCAATGCTTTTAGAGATCCGTCCACCAGTGCGAGTGTGCGGCGACACGCATGGCCAGTACTATGACCTGCTGCGAGTGTACGAAAAATGTGGGTTTCCGCCATATTCTAACTACCTCTTTCTTGGCGACTACGTTGATCGAGGCAAGCATAGCATTGAGACCATCATTCTCCAATACTGCTATAAAATTGTGTATCCTGAGAATTTTTTCCTTCTTCGCGGTAATCACGAGTGTGCTAGCATTAATAGACTATACGGCTTCTTTGATGACGTGAAGCGGCGATACAATATAAAGCTGTTCAAAGCGTTTACCGACGTATTCAACACCATGCCCGTGTGCTGTGTAATTAGCGAAAAGATCATTTGTATGCATGGAGGCCTTAGCCCTGATCTGACTGCACTTATCGCAATCAACGAGATTGAACGCCCATGTGATGTTCCTGACCGGGGCATCCTGTGCGATTTATTGTGGGCAGACCCGGAGGATGATGTGCAAGGGTTTCTAGAGAGCGATCGCGGTGTGAGTTACCTGTTTGGCGAGGATATCGTGAACGACTTCCTTGACATGGTGGACATGGATCTCATTGTGCGTGCGCATCAAGTGATGGGACGCGGTTATGGGTTTTTTGCGAGTCGTCAGTTGGTTACTGTGTTCTCCGCCCCCAACTACTGTGGGGAATTCGATAATGACGCCGCAGTTATGACGATTGACGAGAAGTTGCAGTGTTCCTTTCTCATTATTCCTGTCTTCGGAAAGGGGACCGGCTGAGTGTGTGAAGCTGCTGTATATATATAAACTTCTTTTAAATAGCTCACATGCAGTTTCTATTGCCATTAGTCTTGTTCATCTGTGTATCAGAATGAACTGCATGTTTTTTCTTTCCTTGTGATTTCCCCACTACATTCCTATATGTTGGGGGAGATGTTGTTACGTGTGCGTTTTTGCGGACTCACACTCAAGGGTGTATAGTTTTTTTTCCTAAATTTATTTTCTCGAAGAGTTACGGTTGCTCTTTTTTTTCTTATGAGCAGGTGGAGAAGTTGGAGTTTCGTAGAGGGGAGTTATTGATGGATGTGATTGACCCGGAATCCTGTTTTTTATATATGCTCATTTTTTTAAAAAATATTTCTGTTATGTACTGCAGAGTGATGGTGCAGCTAATCGAATATTTCTTTTAATGCTTTTCTTTTCTTTCATTTTTTAGTTGCTGTGTGCATGCACTCACATAGAGTCCAGGGAGTTTTGTTTTTCTCTCTCTGTGTTTGTGTGTGTGCGCGATACACGAGAAAGTGCAGAGAAAAATAGAAGAAGGGGGCATGCGCGCCACTATTGACTGAAACCTGTTCGTTGTTGTTAAGAAAGCAGCATTTCTCTCATAAATCAACAAGATCAACAGAAAGAAGAAATGGAAAGACTACGTTCACGCGTGTATTTCTATGCGCCACTGTTTTCTGATCTTTTTCCTTTATTGGAGTAACAACAACAACAACAACAATGAAAAACCGTTGTACAATATTAGCTTGCACTATATATATAGATTTTTTCTTTACTTGTTTTTTGAGGAATATGTGCATACAGGTGAGGTTTCTTTTGTCTTTTTCTCAATTTGTTTGCATTAGGTATTTTCACTACTAGTGCCGCCGAGTATCCAGCAATAGTTGGACACACCGTCCTCACCCACAGTGAAAGTGAAACATTTTATGACACAAAAAAAATTATCGATGCTTTGCTTATGAGGGAGTTTAATGTGCTGAGCACAACTCTTGTTTACTGATCAAAGTCTCTTTCATATTTTGTCTGCGATCAACTTGAGATGTTTTTTTTTTTTTTTTTTTTTTTTTTTGAACTACATCTCTTCACTAAATCTCATATATATATATATATTTGACTAATAAAAATATGTGCAAAAATAGCGGAAAGGAAGAGAAAGAAAGAAGGTTTCCACATACATCTCATCGCCATCAAGAAGAAAAGAACCGAAAAGAATTTGTACATATATACATACACACACATAGATAGCATCTTTTTTTATTTTTTATTCTTGCAAACCTACCGAACCCTGTACTTTTTTTTTTACAAGAGTAACCTATTTTTTTTATCCTAACGGATTGCTTTGGTAGATTTGCTTATTATCTACACGCCTCTCCCGTCCACTTTTGCGCATACACACACACACACACACGTATCGTGTCTAGCTTTTCATCTTGTTTCTTTTAAAGGTTATACGGATTTATACAGGAGAAAATACTATATATCTGGACGTTAGCACATCAGCTTCTTGTTCTCTCTAAATATTTGATTTTGCTTCGCAGTCTGTGACTGAAGGTTTTTTTTTTTTTTTGCGAGGTAGTACTACGAAAGGTGGTTGTGTATTTAAGCTCGACCCTTTTGCCCGCTTCTGTTTCTTCTCTCTGTTTTTTTTTTCTTTGTGCCTTCTCTCACACTTAGCAGGAGAAAATGAGCAGCAACAGTAATATTTTTCCGATGGTGCAGTCGCTCATCGAGAAGATGCTTACAGTAAAGGGCAACCGTGTACAAAGGCAAATCCTCATAAAGGAGGAGGAGATCCGAGCAGTTCTGACAGCAGTTCGCGAAGTATTTATGTCTCAGCCAATGCTTTTAGAGATCCGTCCACCAGTGCGAGT
>JASANZ010001861.1:0-20006 GCA_030849805.1 Sergeia podlipaevii | reverse complement strand
TGATGAAGAATAAACAGGGGCGCATCGCCCAGGTTGCACACAGTTACGAATAAATATACAAATGTGCATAAGCCACTAGCGAATAGTGGCTATGGCAAGAGAAGACACACCCACAACAATGTTCCTTTTTGCAAACTGATAATATAAAAAAAACAAAAAAATGCGAAAAAAAATGTATAAATGTATGTTATGACGCACACACAAGCGTACATAAATGCAAAGAGCAAAAGTAAACAAAAACACCCGCAATTTTTTGTTAAAGACTGCAGATATTAATATTGTAAAATAATGTCATGTATAAATAAAATAAGACACTATCAAAAGAAACATGTGCTCGTGTGCACTAAAACCGAGGCACAGTAGTAAAGAAAAGAAAAGAAAAAAGAAGAAGAACTGCACCCACTACATTAATCTATGGGGCTTTCATATGTGCAGAAATGAGCATCTAGCATCGCAACTGGGTTACGTACCTTGCCAACATCAAAGGCGTCTGCCAGCTGACGTGCTCGTAGTGCCCGCTCACTGTTATGATGGCTCGTACGTCGAGGTTCCTCAGGAATCAAAAGCCAAGCAGGCACTGCTTCACCTACCGGAAGACTGGCGGATAGAGTCAGCTCTCCAGCCTCACGTACACCCGCAGCAACAGCAGAAGGAGAAGACACACTAACGATAGGTACAGTGAGTGGGTCACCCAGAGTGCAAAGCCGGGCAGTAAGCAGTGCCCTCAGCGAGAGACGTACACGGCCGAGCTCCATCGGAGCTTCTTCGACGACGTGCTTGTTGCCCTGTACATGCGTAGGATAAGAGGCAAACAGAGAACGGCTGCGACCAAACGGAAGTGAAATGCCCTTTTCACAATTACTACCCGCAGCACCAACGCCAGTCGAGTGACTCCTAGCAGCAAAAGTTTTAGGCTTTGAGACGGCGTCTAGAGGGAGACGACCGGAGCTGACACGACGCTGGACGACTATATCAAGGCCTGGATCTGCTGCCGCAATAGCGTTATTCCCGGAAGTAGGAACTGGAATATCCAACCGTATGCAGTTAATGTCCAGTGGATGAAAGCTCACTGGGTAGTCCCCCTTTAGGCTTGCATTCCATACGCAGTGGCCACTTGCACTTGCGTAAGAAGCACACACCAGGAGGTCCTCAGAGGTGCTGAATGCAGACCCAGTGGCTATCCCCACCGCATCAATACTCAAGTACACCGTGCACGCAATCGGATGTGGAGCAAGCAAACGTCGCAGGGAGGGATGAGCTGCCACGGGGTCGACATAATGACTGAGGAGAGGGTGTATAGAGTCAAGTTTACTAGAGCTGTAGCGAGCAACCAGTGAGGCACAATCCCTGCTGATCTTCCTCTGCATTTCCTCCCCGTCATCCCCACTACTTTTGGCGTCGCTACACAAACTGCTGGCGCTCTGCCTCCCACTGCACGCCCTCGGTAGGGTCGCAACAACGTTGTCCAAGCTGAACTCCAGGCCCAGCTCACCCACTAGGGTGCCCGCTCCACGAGCGTCAAATAAAGGCACCCACGTGATCATTGGAGCTGGGCCCTGCCCATTACGGGCGGCAGGGGCGGTCAGCGCAGCTCGTGTGCTGACATTTGCAACCGCAATCACCTCGTTAGCGTTCATGCGGTGCTCCTTTCCAAGCTTGAGATGTATGACCGAGTGATCCGGGTCCGCCACGCGCAAAGTCGAGCAAAACTTATTTGAGTCGAGTGGCACTGGCTCGCCCGCTATCATTGTGCAGTCCACCTCGTATGTGCGCAACACTACGGTACTGCCAAAGTACGCCTTGACGTAGCAGCGAGAACAGGCGCCGGTGTGACGCAGTGCGACAAGCCTCATCGTCAAATTGGTGGGTGCTGGAGAGGAAAGCGCAGGACCATATTTTTCCTCGAGCGCACGCAGTAGATGGGTTTCTTTATCAATGTTACTTGCGAGCAAGGGGAACACCTCATGCAATCGGCGAGAGCACCGAGAGTAGAGAAGTTGGGCGAGGTGCTGGCGCATCGGCCACGCTGAATCGAACCCGCGCCACGGCCCCGCTGCCGTTGCAGGTGCAAAGCCACTACCCTCCGCAGTCAAAGTAAGTTCAAGTGTGCCGAGTGTATAAGCCCCACGTTGCCCAGCGAGCGCCGTCAGTGGCAAACGGACTGGCATCTGGGTGCATCCCCTGTCAAGCACACTGAGGGGCAAAGATACGCGTCCGAGCTCCACATCTGCACCCGTGCGCTTCTCAAAAACAGCAAAAAATAGCGAATCTAGCGCGGGTACTACACCGCGGAAGACGATAACACTGTGAAAAGGAGCACGACTGCCGTGCGAGCTGGTGTGCGTAGACACGGATGTGCGACGCGTGACCGTTGAAAGGGACGAGGATTTGATGGTCTCTCGCGTCGTACCACGTCTTCCGTCCGTGGCCTCAACCTGGCATCGGTGGAGCCCAGCGGAGATCACCACATAGAGCGGACCTGCGGAGGCCTCAGAGGAGGCTAGGGCCACCTCAGGGTCCATCTGCCGACGGGCCAGCGTACTTGGAGTTGGCATAAAGCGAAGGTGCTTCATGTGCATCTTCACCGTTCCACATACTGGTTCCTGCCTACTGGTACGCACCAAGTCGCGCATGAGGTAATCAACGCTGTCAGAAACCGAGTTCTGCTGAAACGCGGAAGCTCTGTCAAGCAAAAGGTCAAGGAGGTGGAGTTCATCGCGCAGGTGTACCCACAAAAAGACTGAAACACGTCTGTAAGCCGCTTCGCGTCGCCGCCGCGCCTCCGCGTGCGCAATCGTAGCAAGTTGTGCTTCCTCTCGGTGTTGTCCTCGCGTCCCTGCCACAAGTGGTGCAAGGCGGTAGCACGTCAGACGAAGACGACCGCACGGAGCTGCATCTCCCGTGCCAGCCGCGCTCACCAAGAGCAGCTCTTGCTCCTGTGGTCCGCCCCAGGTAACACGGGGATCGCTCCCGCCGCTCTCCGGAGCCTCGCCGCCCCTTGCTGCTGATGGAATATGACGGAGCGACACTGCGCAAGACCCAATCGCCTCGCGGCAGCGCCGGTTACCGCTGTAGACCGTAATGACAAGATAATCCTCATGCGGGTCCTCAATGGGCAATTGAATTGCTGTTCTTAGCGTCGCCCTATCGTTTGTGTAGCCCACAGTGGGCAGCGTCACTTGTGCCTCACGATCCTTGACGAGCTCCCCAGATCGGCACCCAGTTGCTGTAGTGGCGCTACCTCCTTTCTGATCCTTTGGACTCTTGGCGCCGCAGCGATACACGGAAACGCACACACAGCACGCCTGGCACTCCACGAGTGGAGCACCGTCTCTGTCACATAGCCCACAAACCTCTGACACTGCAACCAGCACGCGTGTAGCTGATGATGACGTAAAGGTCGCTACTCTTGCTTCCGAGGGAAAAGCACGAGAAACCAGTGTTTGGATAGGAGCTGACTTTGTTCGCTGAAAACTGCAATATGTACCACCATCCGCTGCATCTTGCTTCGTGTGACGTTGTCCACTTTCTATGGGTCGACTAGCGGCTCTACGCTGTGATGATACAGATACTGAAGGGGGCACAGCACTGCTGCTAGCGGTGGTGGTTGGCACTAGGTTAAAGTTGCACACACCTTCAGAGACGGGAGAAGAGTCCTTCGACTGAAGCCGCAGCTCCCGCGACACGCGCTGCGCTACTGGTGGGCACAGAGGGGGTCTGTGCACCTCACGCTGGTGTGGATGTGGTGGAGGATAAGGCCCATTGCAAGATGGCTGAAAAGACAGGGGAAGTGCTAGTGCAAAGTCATCCTGTAGTTTCGGTTTCTGAACGACGTCGGTGACACAACGACGGAAGTAAACTGGTGCGGCAGGCTCTGCAGCAGCTCCTTTGCTTTTGGGAACGTTTGCGCTATTGTTGCGATAGTGTCCGGACGTCGTCTTGGCCTGTGTCACTATGTGTTGCTCAGCTTGCGTGTGTGTACCTAGTGCCTCTGTGGAGGTGTGCGAGCGCCTGTAGGCCATTCTGCCGCCAAGTTGATTAATCAAGGCGTCTATTTCGCTAGCTTTTGCGGTTCTGTAGTGTCCTACGTACCACTCAGAGCGATGTAGCTGCCTCACACAGCCGCTTGCAAGCGCGGCGCGAACCCTCCGCCGAAGGTCCTGCTCCTGATCTCGTGTTAGTATGGCGTCGTGAGGCAGCCCATAGCCATCTGCCTTAAGAGCCACCTCGATCGTTCCACGAGCATTGGCGGCGTCGGTTCCTGCCTTCCCAACGAGCGGTAAGATAAAGGTTCGTGTCGTGGCGCGAGGCAGGTGCCCCATGTACAGCACGGCAATGCCTAACTTAATTAGCTTGCTAGAAGTCTGCACAGCCGCTGTTATGGTTAGTGTTCCGTTTGTGCCACTCGGATCGACGCTGTTGTCGTCGCCACTACCGCAGTGAAAACTTTCATCACTGTTGAGTGTTTCTGGTGGACACTTGAAGAGACATCCAGCGGTATCTGTGAAGACGACATCGCTATCATACGCTACTGCTTTGCTGCGGCCTCGAAAGCCACCACTCGTGCGAATATAGATCAGCAGCTTATCTGGTTTCTGATCACGTATGTTGTTGGCACAAGACATGGGAGGAAGCCCTCGACACNTTGAGAAGTGTAACGCGCAAGCAGGGCTGCCTTTCATCCGCTCCGCTAACGATTGCTGTAGCAGCTTTTGTAAGTTTCTCTGGCAGCGGCGGTGAGGGTGGAGGTGCCGGTGCAAAGGCCGGCAAGATGAGTGCGTTGGGTTGCAACTGCGGCGGACGCAGCTTGGCCGTACTGAGTCTTATAGGCGCTTTGTCCTCCATGTTCCTTGGTGACATCCTGTTGCCTTCACTTCCAAGACGCCGAACTGAACGGTGCGTGAAGCGCAGCACAAGGCCCTCTGCCAGACTGTTGTTATCTTCCTTGTCGTTTTCACAGGTACTACTTGAGCTGCTACCCTTACTTTTTCTGCTACCTATGTGAATCTCTTCAAGAGATAAGTCGTGTTCCCTTGGCTTCAGGAGAGCACTGCTGTTCAACAGCTCGGCGTATTCTTCTGGATTCCGCTGCTGCGATACGTCATCAATTCGATGAATCTCAGAACACGCGTCAATGTCGATGAGTTCTTCTTCTTTGAGCACGGGACCCGCGGCACATCCTCCTCCACGATGGTGAGGCTCCGCCAGTTTCATCCACGGTTTGCCTTTCTTGTTACTCAGCTGCGTGTCGTCTTCGTCCTCTCCGAGTGTGACTTCTTCTTTCGTCATTTCTGCACTCGTAGAAGCAGAGGAAAGAGAAGAGTTGGAGAGAAGGCTCTTGGAAGGCAGTGGCTTTCGAGGCTCGGGAGAATACGCTACCACTGTGCCGCCTAGCCCTTTACTTCGTGGATGTGTCATCATCTGCGACGACCGAAGAGGACAACACTTCTTGAAGTAGTCTAGTAGCTCTTCATAGTAACGCACACGATCTCGTAGTAGACAGGCGGCGCCTTCACCCTTTTGCTTTGCAGATAATGCGACTGACTGGGAAGTAAGTGAGGTGCGAAAGAAGACGCGTTTTGTGGGGCCTGGTACCCTGACAGAGTTCCGAAGAACAGCTTTTTCAAGGGTTTCGCATAGCGCACGAACGCGCGTGAGACGCTCAAACATGGTGTTGGGGATACAAATCGCATCTACGCGCACATCGCCACTTCCTGCAAAGAGATATGCCACTTGAAGAGTAGGGGTTGCTTCTCCAGTGATGTTGGCTACCTCATATGCGATGAAGGCAGACAGACTTACGTTTCCTCGCACAGCGCCTGCTACTGCAGAAACAAGGGGATCATTCACACTGGTTGCCGCGCATACAACGGCACGGTTGGCGATCTTGCTTTCATCACCAGAGTGTAGCAGATCGTACGTTCGCGAAGACTTGTTGCGCGCAAGCGCAGATGGACTGAGGTCAAAGACCCGCAAGGAGTCAATCAAAGCTACATCAACCTCACCATAGGCCGTGCCATATCCAAAGTGACGCAGCGCAATACGGCCATCGTCGTACACTGCAACGTTGTCGCTAAAGCGCACCTGCTCAGCGTAGTTGAACACGTTTTGCGGGTCCGCGAGAAAAGCACAGAAGGTATCCAGGGAGCAGCGTACTGTTGTACACGCCCTGAACAAAAGTACCCTGGTCTCAACGCCGTTACAGATCTCATTGGACACGTTCAGCCCATTAATATTTATGTTATTGCCAGAGCGGCAATCGGGGTACCACTCAAAATGCTGGGCAAAGCGACCTGAAGCGAAATGTCCGCGCTGAACAGTGCACTTGTCAAAATGGGTTGTAGAGATCCACTGAGAAGCGCCGTTGCTGTTGACATTGGCATGAAGCGCGGCCAGTGTCAACTGTGCCGCCACGCGTCTGAGGACGCCGTACTCGGCGTCTTGTAGGTTGCCTTGCTGGTTGACATTGTCGATGTTGTCCTCTGCGTCAGCCTCTCTCAACATCCCCCCTTTCGCGTTCTTGTACTCTATATTGGCAGCAGTGCTACATTGGATGAGCATGCGCTTGTATGGCGCACCAGTAGTGCGAGCGCGTCTTCTGCGTCTCTGACTTCCCCCCCGCTTGCCAGGGGCACCACCTTGACTTCGGGAGGGATTTACTTCACGCGCCTTCGCATGTTTTGCTGTAGTGCCGACGGGTGCACATATAGCTGGAGGGCACGTCCTATGCCGCCTTAGCTTGCGCAGTGGGCGCGCTGCTGCTGCTGCTGCTGCTGCAGTTGGGTTCTTCACACTAGTGTGCTTTCGTGAAGAGTGGACCGAGAAGGTGCCGCGTGACTGGAGCTCGCGAGAGGTAGCATGCGAAAAAGTCCTTGTAGAGCGAGATCGACCCCCCGGACATTGACTGGCTCTTCTATAACGATGTGTCTGATCCAAGGGCGGTAAGCTCCTCCACTCTGAGCTTGAGTATGAGGCAATAGAGCGTGCCCTCACAGGTGCCTCCATAATGGTATGCGTATTTTAAATATATATTAGATTTTTGCCCCCTGTAGCTCACTCAGCTAATCGATAATCACCCAGGGTAAAAAAAAAAACGTAAAAAATGTAAACCCGCAGCAAAAGAAAGACTGTTATAAGTAGAGCAGTTGCGGTACAAAAGATAATAGTAATAATAAAAACGATGAAGATGTATTCCTGAGATTCGTGTGAATACTCCAAGACAAAGAGAGGGAGAAAGAAAAACAATGCAGTGTATTTATATATGTGGGCTTGAAAGCAATTCTATGCAGCGCCAGTTGGACAATAGTTTCCTTTATAAATATAATAATTATGGCGTCTTCGATTTCTATAAAAAGTCGTTGTGCTAACGTTCAGTAACAGAAAACAATATCCCTGCCCCTCTACACAAACACAACTTGAGTGCACAGTATAAAAATAAAATAAAAAAGAAAGAAAAAATGAAACGCGTTCAGAGGAAACTACACATTTTGATGCGGAAAAACGATCTTCTTTTGAAAATCAAGGCAACAGAAAAGAAATAATAACCGAGAAAAAAAAGTGTAAAATGATTCCTTTTTTTTTTTTGTGTGTGTGTGTGTGCTAGCATTACCGTGCTAGCTTAAAACGTTCAATATATATATATATATATGTAGGCTTATGATTCATTGATAACGCAATACTGTGACGCAGTTTAGAATAAAAGGCAGCAAAAAAAAAAAAGAGATTCAGAAACAATCATGCGTGTATGTGCGCATTTGCATAAGTATCAACGACAACAAGGAGCACCAAACACATACAACCAATCGACCTACTCTGAATATCTAGTTCGCTGATCCTCTTCGCTTTCCGCTTAACCTGCTATAGTTGGCATATGACCGCCCAATCTTTGACGCGGTAGGCCTCTTGTGATTAACCCACTTCTTCTCTGGATGCTCGCCATCCCGCATGCTAGGTTCCTTCAGTACACCTCTACGAATGCCGCGTTGCTCTAGCGTCATGGTGTCCTCATACAAGGGTTGTGCCCACATTGGATACGTAGGTTCCCATTCCTTCTTTCGGGAACTGGGGTCTCTTAGCCCACGCGACGCTGCTGCTGCTGCTGCTGTTGGCACATCGTCGCCGCCCTCGAATGGGGAGCGACGCAGAAAGCGTTTCGTGACGCTCTCAGTGATCGGCGGACATCCTCTCCGAACTTCAGCTCCCGCTTCATCACCCAATGTGCTCCCCTTCGTAGCACTTTGTTTGGAAGCCTGCTGGCCACGCTTTGCAGAGCGTAAAAGGTACTGAATGCGCATCTTAAACTGCGCGTTCTGCAAGCGTCGCTCCACGAACGTGGCGGGTTTACCAAGTGTTCGTCCCACCTGCTGCACTGTTGCACCGCCCCGGATCATGCGATAGATCGTCGCATCCTCCTCAATGCTGAAGAACTTGCTGTGACTGAACGGGTGGTTAGCGGGATTCTTCAGTTCGGCATCCGTGAGCGTGTCTGTGCTGTTCATCATGGTTTGCCAATCAAGAGAGCTCTTCATCGTCCACGAACTGTCATCGCCGTTAGCAAAATCATCTGGCATTCGGCGACGCCGCGACCCTGCCTTGCGCGTGAAGCGACCTCCTGGCGCCCCAGCTTGGCCCGCGGCGTCTGGCGAAGTTGCCCCTGTGGCTGCAGCTGCGTATGCCCCCTGCAGGACACCGCTAGACTGAATGAGCTCATACGCGGTGTTAACCACCTTCATGCGGTTGTCATCACCATTGCTTAGATCAGGATGGTGCAGACGGGCAAGTTCACGGTACTGGCGGCGCACGTCGTCTATGCCGGGCTGCGAGGCGGCTGGAAGGCGGGGATTAAAGGAAAGCCCCAGTACCTTGAAAGCCGCCGAAACATCTTCGATGGTTGGAGGAGCAAGGAACCGTCTGCACCGTGCGAACATGCACAACGCTCACGTGATAAACCCTAAATGTACGTTCCGTATTCCCTACTGCTATCAAACTCTCAGCCTACGCTATGCAATTGTAGGGCGTGATTGACTATCTAGCAGGAAGAAAAAAAAAGAAAAAGAAAAAAAAATGGATGGTTAAACAACGACACATGTTAAGGAGTTGATTGCATACAAAGCACAAAGATGGTTGCACTACTGGCACCAAGGTGAGGTAACAGACACTCATTTACAATGTTCCCTCTCCGTTTGGCTTCCCTCCCCCTCGTCCCACGCTCATTTTCAAAGTTTGAGCACTTGAAAAATCGCGTACGGACAATCCTACAAAATAAAGGCAGAGACAGCACTGACAGGTTGGACGCCCCACTTACTTACTTTTCTTTTCTTTTTTTAAAAAAACTGTTTGAACAGGTGACTCGTGGAAGAAAACACAGCTATATATCCTAGTAAATAAATTCCCTTGAGCATAAATAGTTGATAAATGTGCCTTCATATCAATTGAAAAAAAAAAAAAGAGAGCAGTAATGAGGCGCGTGAAGGAAGGAGAGATTGTGCTCTACGTAGGGGGTTATCGACCGATTTATATGACTGCCAAAAAAAGAAATACACGCACACACAGATAAATAAACAAGAAAACAAGATATCATAATAAAAAGGCAAATATGTTTATGCGCACAGGAACACAAGTCAAAAGGAAATCTACCCATTGAATTCACTTCACACGAGTGTATATATACTTTTAAGAATCTTTCTTTCTTTCTGCAGTATAGTTTCCTTATCTTTATATCCTTTTTAATTCGCTGAGACAGAGAGGACAGGGGAGGCTGTATAACCATCAGTAAGTAAATCCCCTTCATGTTCCTTCAAGCAAGAGGTATATGCAAAGCATTATAAGCCAAGTTGCGGTTAATTTTTCCCTTCTTTTATTACATTTTTTTTCTTGTTGTCCTGTCCGTATATATGTATTATTGTATAGATAGATATGTAATGTGCATTCTTTTCTTGCGTGTGTGTGTGTGTTTGTGTAATAATAAAGTACAGGAGAAAAAAAAAAATAGCATCGTATACTGAAAGAAAAAAAAAAGAGACGGAGCAACAGAGAACTGACCAATGGGGTATTTAATTCCATTTCTTCTTTCGCTCTAAGTGCATTCCGCTCATAATCAAAAAAAAAAAAAGGTTGCAGCTGCATAACGTTTGGTTTGCTCTTCACAACTTCGCCAAACTGGTGCATATGCGCCAAGAGAGGGTATATAAAAGAACACGCGTCACAATGTTGAAAGGAAGAGAGTAAATGTATATATAAGGATAGAGAAGATAGCTTACCTACCAGGAAAACAAAAATAGTGCCCTTTGTCGTCGTTGCGTAAAAAAAAAAAAAAGGCTCTGCATTTTCATTTGCTTGTTTCCCCCTTTTTTTTTTTTAACGGAAACACACATATCCTGCTGCACGTAGCAAAGCATTCAGCGCTTTAAAAGCAACAACGATGGAACACACACACATACAAAAAAAAAAGGTCAGCTTACCTACCTCAATCTCGTGTCTTTGCAGTAGCTATATTTATAAAATAGCCACGCATCTACAACCCCCTTTCTCTCCCGTACTTCCCAGACAACAAACACAGCATGTAGATTTATCTTCAACCTCCCTTTCTCTTCGCACAACTACAGGCCTGAAAACTTTGATTGTATACTTGAACATCACAACGTCACCGTCAGTTTTTTTTTTGTGTGTTTCTTTAAAACATTTTCTGGGGTGTAAGAGAAAAAGAAAAGGAACAATAAAAAAATAAAGTTAATAATAGTAATAATAACTTGAGACGAACGCTCATGCTAATATACACCGGTAGTGGAAAAAAAAAAGAGAAACAACAACACAAAACACACACTAACAGAAAAAAAAGCAAAAAAAAAAGCCAGCTAGGAAAGACTGCACAGAAGGAACGTGGGGCAGAAGTTGTAGTGCATATATATAGGTGTATTGCTGCTAAATTGATTGTGTGCTATCATGTACACCGTCCGCAATCATCTGATCGTTTCCCTTTTTTGTTTAAATGTGAGACTGGATTTCTTTCTTGTCTGTGAGAGAATGCTTGCCTTCACTGTTTTCACTGACAAAGCAACTGACCTCTCCCTCCTCTTGCACACACACACACACACACATATATATAGAAAAAAACCACAACAACTGCCTCCCTGGCCTTGTGCCCTCGTGCGCTTGCATATATAAAGCCCCATCCGTACGAAAGTAATAAAAATGGTTCATATATACTAACCAATACATTCATAGAAAAAGAAATGTATAAAGTCCTCCTTCTATATCTATCTAAATGGAAAGTAATAATAAAAAACAAACAACCATTCTATTGTTGTTCGAAAAGTTTCTCTACAGGCGCAATATGATTTTTAAGAAAAATAAAAAAAAGGAAAACAAGTGGGTCACTTGCTTCTTTTTAGATTATAAATTGCGGCCTGTGTCCTTGCACCTGTAAAAAGAAAAGAGAGATATCCAAACTCTCCTCCCTCCCCCCTCCCACCACTAACGCATACATTTTTATATTTACTTCTTTCTTCGATATATATATATAGATGCATTATAGCCACACAAAACAAAACACTTTTCAATGCGAGTTATGCGTGTATTGAGGACAGGAGAAGAAGAAGGAAAAAAAGAAATGGAGCACAAGTTAAGCCTAACGGGTTGGGTGACGTATAGCATAGCCACGCACCGGAACCAATTGCCACATACAATATATCATAATAATATAGTTCTGTAGATGTGACGCAGCCGCGCACGAGCAATCAGCATAGACTAAGCAAGGACTTCAGAGAGGACTTCATGAACCTCAAAAGTAATAATAATAATAATAAAACACGCTCTCTCCTACACAGACACGCATTCGAAAAAAAAAAGCATTTTTATTGATACATAAACAAAAAACAAAAAAAAGAAAAGCAAAACTATATAAATAAATATGTAGATATCACTCTTTTAGTTTATTTACTCCTTTTTTTTTTTACACAAACTATCCCTCCCTCCAAAAAGAAAATATGTACCTTTTCTTTCCTTTTGGTTGATTCTCCTCCTCAGCTCCTCCATCGGCATGAATAACAAATAAACGATACTATCGCTCTACATTAATGCGAAAAAAGGAGGGGGGGGGAGGAACAAAAGCGCAAAGAGCCAAATCAAAATAGGTAACATTAAAGAAGGGAATATGTATAAAAAGAAGAAAAAAATAAACAACAACGAAAAAGAAAATGGTATCATTAAAAAAAAAGAAAAAAATAAAGTAAATAAAAAACTGCTTTGCGGAAGCTTCACTACTTTTACCATCAGACACAAACTCGTATGACATACGTACATAGTTGGCAAACCGACTCACAGCATCACTATTGATAGAGTATCACAAGCACAAAGAAAAAAGGAAAGGAAGAAAGCAATTTTTATAATACATAAAAATAAAAAGCACTCTAGGGGAAGGGGAAAAATCGCTGTGGAGAGCCATTCTTTTCGTTCTATATAACTGAAACTCCTTGAACTAATATCAACATCGTTTCTTCTAAATAAAAAAATAAAAAAATTGTAACATCCTAGGTGTGTCGAGAAACTGTTCCTTTCTTTGCTTTTTTTTCTCTTATTGCACACAACCAACGGCAGTAAAAAAGAAAACAGGTATCCTGCCGTTTTACTCCGGCACATAATCTTTCTAGTGTGCTTGCTCTCTCTTTTTTTTTTTCCTCTCTTTATTGATCCACAGAGACCTCTTTATATACGAGCATAACAAGAAAAAGATAGTAAAGAAGCTGGAAACACTGATAAGAAAAACTGTGGCGGAAAGAAAGCAACAAAAAAGAATACGAAAGTAACAGGTGAGCTGTGAACAATCTTGATACCTTGGCTAGAGGGAAAACGGAATCACACACTAACATACACATCCCCCTATTCCAGAAATGATTACTGCTTCCCCCTGTTTGACACCATAGAAGAAACAAAAGTGAAGAGGTGATTTTATATCGGAACCCCCTTTTATGGAGCTAACCATTGTATCTGAGCTCATCAGCATCGATATCAAAATGCTATTTTTTTTTCTGCAGGTAAAACTAGAAAAAAGAAGAATAAAAAAGAAAAGGAACCTCTCTAGGAATAGTTGAAATAAAAAGAATATCAAAATAAAAGTTCCGAAAAATATTTTTTTAAGTGATGGAAGTGGTATTGTGTGCCTTTAGAGCAGAGCAGCCATCCTATATCCATTTTCCTCACTTTTTTTTTCAGATATACAGTCATCACTTGCCACTTTATTTTGTTTCTTGAAAACGCCGTAGACATTACAAGAGGTCCTCGTCACGCTTTGGGCGTAACACGCACAGGCAAGTAATAAAGTACCACAAGAGAGGATAAAAATAGGCATAGTACAATAAAAAAAAAAACGGATGCTGAGTTCTGCGTATTTGTTACAGAACCTAACAGGGCATACACATATATGCACACACACACACATACACCAGCAAGATGGTGGAACTACGGCTCTGTGCCTTCGTATTTTCTCTTTTACATCGTCATGAACGTATCCAATAAATATAAGCACTCATATGTAGCCTTCTCTTTAAACTACATAGCAACAAAACACGCATTCTTTTCCTTATTAATTTTCCTATTGATGTGCAAAACAATAAAAGAGATACATCCTTTCAAAAGTAAAATGGGAACAAGATATCCCATGAGTTTGTTGGCTGTTTTTTTTTTTTTTTTTTTTTTTGCAAGCATCAAGCGCTTTTTTTTTTTAAAAAAAGAATTATTTAAGAAGAAGAAAAGGGTATTTCTTTGTTATTACAATTAAAAGCGAGGCAGAGCAAAAGATTTCCACTTTGTAACTCCTTCTCTAGCAGCTAGCGGCAGGGTAGGTAAAGACAACCTCAGCACCCTCCTGGGCAGCCAGCTCGTCCGCAAGGCGGTCCACAAGGGTGACCTCGCCGTACACGTGAACGAGGAAGGTCACGGCACTAAGATCTAGCAGCCACTCGGCATCAAGGAAGGTGACAGGGGCACCCATCTCCTCGGCAAGCGCCTGAGCGCTCGCCAGGGAGGCGAGATCGTGGGAGCGGAGGTCAAGCTTGGTCTCGCGGTCAAATTCACGAGCGTGACGAAGGAGGCGAGGCAGCACGACGATGTCCTCCTCGCTGAGGTAGTTGGGGTCGATATTGTCTTCGCTGTAGAAGGTGGTGGGCTTGACAGTGGTGATGCAGCTGACAAGACCCATGTGGAGGCTGCCGTTGGTAGGGTACTGCACGACCACCATATCACCAACATGCGTGCGGAAGGGAGCAAGGAACCAGGCAGAGCCAAAGCGGAAGTTCACAGAGGCGTAGCGGAAATTCGTGGTGTTGACGGCGGCAGGAATAGCAGCAGTGAGAGTGCCGGAGAGGGGGGTCATGCTATCACCAAAAACGGTGGACTTGAAGTTGGTCTCAATAGGGCTGTGCTCCACGTCGCTGCCGGCGTCGCTAACGCCATCGTCATGATGGGTAGCCGCAGTTTCGATAGTGAGAGACTTGGCTTTGGCGGCGGCGACGGAGGCAGGGACGGGGAGTGCAAAACCAGCGGACGAGAGTACGCGATCCTTGGTGGCTGCTGCTGCAGCGGAAGGCTTTTCCGGTGCGGCGGCAGTGGCGGCAAGTTGGCTGACAGGCACGAGGAAAGGATTAAAAGCGTAGGGATCGTGGCGGTACATGTTGCTGCTGGACTGCTTAACGAGAGAAACGGACATTTTTTTGTCTTGCTTTGTGTGGATATAAGGCGGTGTATAAGTGTGTACTTCTTTCGAGCAAAGCGGTAACAACAGCAGCAAATAAATAAAAAAAAATGTGTTTTGTGGTTATTTTGGTAGTATTGGACTACGTCTAAAGTGTATTTAGTAGAATACGGTAGAAATCGTTCTTCTGTTCTAAAAGCTCCTTTTGAAAGCAATTGTCGTTTTTTTCTCTTCAGTTTGAATATCGCAATCGTGCGTAAATTACTGTAAGATAAATTAATGCATAAACACATAACCAGATGTAAACCACGTTGCGCAGGTGTTGGAAAGAAGAACAAAAGGAAAAAAAAAAATTAAGAGCAAGAAAGCAAAAAGAAAGATATAGTTGAAGAAAAACACCCCTCCCCCCTCAGAAATGGCAGAAAAGCAAACAAGAAATGCTCAGATAAAAAGCACTTCCCATTTGCATGCATTGCTACACATTTCCTATGTTTTTTTTTTTTTTCGAATCCATGCTATATGTACATATGTGGTATACAAACATCTTACGTTACACATTCGCAACATAATAACGGAAAACGTATTCCCTTATGATTCTATGTATCGCTCATCTAAATACAGTAGGCGGAGGCACTTTCCAAGACTTTCGATATTGCGTCCCGCATGTCATCTCTACTTACACCATAGCATTCAAAGTGATGTAGGTAAGCACCGACACCCATAAGCTCTTCCACGCGCTGCATCGCCCCAGCCATGGCGCTTCCGATTCGTTTTGTGGGCCCGTACAGTGTCACCTCATGGTCAACCCGCTGGCACCCTACATCGGTCCCCATCGACGTAGCTGGGCTGATGAACAGGGAGTTAAGCGGGAATGGTCTTTCCTGTGAGAGCGCCATTAGATGACGCAGCTCGCGTAGCGCTTCGGTCTTCGCAGCGTCACCGCGTAGTGCCCAGAGACAGCTTCGTGGTGAACTAGTAAAGCTGACAGCTGGGTCGCTGGGATGCGCTTCCACTGGTGCCGTGAAGAGTTGGGAAAGGTCGACAAAGGCACTCTGGCAAGAAAATTCCGCATCACTAGTACGTGCTGCATCGCTAAGCACGGAGGCCCACGAGGTGGTCATGGCAGTGTTCCTAGACCCCGTCGGTGCTGGTACAGAGGCGCCTGTAAAGAACTTCATCGCGGGATCAAGGGTGAGGGCCTCAATCACATCCTCCGTCCTGGCGTAGCGTTGAGGAGAGAGAAGCTGCTCTGCGGGGCCTGCACCGCTGAGACGGTTTTTGCTAGCATCTTTGTGTGGTCCAGGCACACGATATAACAGCTGGGGGAGATACAACGGTGCTACCAGCGCGCTGATCTGTTCGTTCAGCTGAGCATAGCTAGCACAATTGTATAGGCCAGAGTGGCCACGATTCTCCAGTTCTAGATTCACCACGCGGCTCACATCGTCATTGAAGGCGACATACGCACCATCCACGTACTCATTGAGCATGGCGATGGATAAGGCAACGTTGTACCATTGCGTTGCCACCTCTCCACATGAGAAGGGCCACACCAGCGTATGCAGAAGACTCGCGCGTGGGTACAGGTCCTTCACCATCTCGGCGACCACGCACCCCACGCCAGATCCAGTACCGCCAGCAACGCTATGTAGGACGTGATAGGTGGATACGCCGGTGTCACTCTGTTCACTCTCGCGGCGCAGACATTCAGCAATTTCGCTGCGGCGACTTTCACCTTGGCAGTAGTAGCCTAACGCCCAGTTGTTGCCACTCCCTTCACCACGTATGACGCATTGCTGAGGTGCGAGACAGTAGGACGAGTGTCGCGGCGGATTTCGTAACGCAGTTGCAACTTCCTCCCCTGCACTGTCCTCTCCCGTATTCGCAGTGCCGTCCGTGTGTGTGGGGACAGCAGTGTAATTAATGCGATTTATACACTGCTCAATCACCTTGGGTTCCATGTCCACCATCACACATCGCGGCTCTGGCAGGCCCGACGTTTTGTGGTTCCACTCTCCATCACCAGACACTGGAGGAAGGGAGTAGAAGAGGTTTTGTTGCTGCTTTGCCTGTCCACCACCGACCGCTGCTGCGTCCTGCCTGCGATGCTGACTCAATGACGGTCGAAAATGAGTTGACGAGACTTGCATTTGATACTCTTCACTGGCACTTGCCTGCGCGGCCCCGACGATAGTATCCAAGAAGGAGCAACCCAGTTGGTTCCCACACTGCCCCACAAATATGTGAACAGTTGACATTGTGAAGCGCAGCAACAACTCTCTCTCTCTCTCTATCTCACTATATATATTTTTAAATCACACACGTAAATAATATCAAAAAACAATGTGAATCGATTCTAAACGAAGATGTGTTGAACAGAATTATATAGACTGAACCTATGTATTTTAAAGATAGAAGCAATGGCAAATGAGGGAGGCATATTAATACAGACAGTAAGGATTTTATTTAAGGAAGAGAAGGGAGAAAAAGTGGTTGTACCATCTCAAACGTAAAGAAAAGGATATCTCGCGCGGCACAAGGGCAAGCAAATCATAGACGCAGAATTAAGTGCTCAAGACACATTTTTTTTTCAATGTTTGATTCATATTCATAGACCTAACACATAGACGTTGTGAAGGCAATATATATATATATATATATATATATAAGAACAGGGAAAAAAACAGGACACCAAGTAAATTTTAATTCTCAAGCGTTTTCGTGTCTTTTCCTTCTCATTCAACTTTCCTTGACCAAGCTGCTTTTCTCTCTGTCCATCATGACACTTTTTGTAAATTCTGGTGCATTCCTAGTATTCAGACTGCAGAAACACACATACATTCATAACGACACACACTCAATCACCAGCAAGTAGTTGCACAACCCCGAGCAGTATCATACAGCGCATGTGTGGGTGTGTATGTATGCGCTTGCATAAAGGAGAGAAACACCAAAAACGATGAAATTGAAAGAATCACGTCTGATTGTCTTTTCTTAAGGGAGAAGAAATGGAAAGGATCATGACCATTAAAAAAATGCGGCGCGCACCATCCTTTGCTTTCTCTACTGAAAAGCATATTATCCATCTCAATATAGCTTCGGTCACGCACACACGCGAATATATGTTCAAAAAGATAATCAGAAATGGTAATCAAAAAAGAGCGCCTGATGAAAACAAAAGGTCCGTAACAAACACAGACATACAAAATAATGATGAAAAAAGCTTTGAGCACTTTTGAGCTCCCAATACAACTCTGAACAATAAAAATAGAGAGCATCACCGACTGTCCTTCCACAAAACCCAGAAGAAACATTGGCTTTTCATGTCAAAACTCGGCTCTCCGCGCACTACCAATTGATCCAATTTTCTCTATACTTGAATATTCTTCGCAGGTGGACGAAAAAGATAAGTATGTATTTTTTTTTTTTTTAAAGATCTCATGCATGTGCAAGGAGTGAGGGGAGGGGGAAGAAGATTTGACGAGCAGCGTGTAGAATATCGTCATTCTAACAACGCCAGTACCACGTCAACAATTCCTCCTGTTCCGCTCGCAGATATACGTCCTTCTTCTCCCTTTTTCAAGATACCCCCCTCTATTAGCCGCTTGATACAAGACATATATATGCCACAGATGTCATGCTTCAAGTTGTTGAAACAAAAGCAACACACACACACACACATTGTACATGCCTATGTTGTTCCTCTCTATCTTTTCATCTTTTGTCAACATAAGTATATAAGCGATTTTTTTGTTTCCTTCCTCCTCAAAAGTATGAAACAACCTCCACAGCAAGAGCAACAATAATCACACCCAAAGATGCATGAATACGCATATGTATATATGTGTCTGTGGTCAACTACTTTCTCCGTCCATTGCTCCGAACTGACTTGCTGAGCTTTACACCATTGGATGCACCATCGCGTACCGCACTCGACGGGGACGAAGGACCGTTTATTCCGTTGTCGTGAGTGATCGTTGTACTCGGATGGGTATTCTTCAGTTTAGAAGAAATGTACTGCATGTTGAGTGAGTAGCGATGAAGAAGCACTGAAACTAGCATGGCAATAGCGACAAACACCATGACAGTCCCTCTTTCAGTTTCTTGTACTGTTGACACCAATTGTTCAACATTGTAGTTCATGTAGAACCTCCAGAACTGTAACTTAGCGCGTTCTGTGATGGAAAGCTGCCCCTCACACACTGGCTGGCAGAACTTCACATGGAGAGTGTTAAGAGGGTATCTCAGATACCACTTGAGTGCTTTGTATGGGTGACCCAGCGTGATCGTCGCAAGTGCCGATGTTGAACTTGAAAAAACGACGCGCGATTCATCAATCTTATCTGCGGTTGCGCTGATAGAACGCGGCTTGAAGCACGCCGCCCCGCGATCGTTGTTTGTCCAGCAGAGCCCACGTAGCAGGTAACGTTGCCCTACTTCCTGGAAATTACGGAGGAACACCTCGGCAGAACTATTTAACCGCAACTTGTCTACTCTCTCCGCCGCTTCTTGAAGCGTTTCTCTAGCGCGATGGATGTTATGTTCTTTGAGCTTCTCAAGTAGCGTATCACATCCGCGGCGGTTGGGGTCCGCGTTACAGCCCAACAAAAGGAGATGATTCTTCTTCTGAAATGGGTCAAGCGAAAGAGGATAGAATGGACTCTGATACCCACGCTGAATGTCATCTACAGCCTGAAATACTTCTCCGCACGTTTCGCACATCGAGTTGGGGTCACCATTTGTCAGCAGCATCGAGATGCGAGAGGCGGCGTGTGGAGTGTCAGGGAGCTTGTCAACGTCCAAAGCCAACATCATGCAAACAGATACCGCAATAAAGAAGCATGTCGTCTGCGTCGCAAAGAGCTGCTCACGAATAGAAAACATACCGCTAATCAGCAAAGTGAAGCTTTTCTTCTCTCCCCCAAAAAAATAAAGCACGAGTGGCTAACACAACAATATAAAAAGGAAAGAAAAAAATGATAATTGCCCTTCAAAAAAAAGACACGCACAATATAAATAATAATAATAAATACAATAGTGATTATAAGTAAGTCAAAAAGACTAAGTGTTGATATAAGCAATAATAAAAAGAAGAAAGTACAGCATCAGCTCCGCCAGTTGCTCCTCCCTCCCTAGAAGAGAAAGAATTGTTTCCAGATAAAACAATAACAAAATGTACAATAGTTTTTACCTTCAAGACAGGCGGACACACACAACAACAAGAAAAAGTGGGAAAGAAACACAAAAAGAAGGAAAACGAAAAAAAGAAGAAAAATGAGCAAAGCAGAAGCACAATAAGACAAAAAAAAAAAAAAAGAAG
>JASANZ010001860.1:0-19976 GCA_030849805.1 Sergeia podlipaevii | reverse complement strand
CTGCGATTATGGGAGAGGGACATAATATAGATGTAGGCACTGCATCGTGCTTCTTTTTATTGTATGCGTATCATGTTTTTCCTGTTTGATGTTTTTCTTGGCTACTCTCCAACGCTTTTTTTTTTCCAGCAAATCAAAAGAAAGCAATATAGAACCAAAAACCTGTGACTGGAAGGAGAGAGAAGGATGGAAAAATTGTATTGATAAATGCCTGTAGGTGTACCATGTACTTTTGGTTTTACTTTTATTCCAATACCCTTTTTTGTTTTCTATGCTTTTAAAATTTTTTAAAGAACTGACCCCCTGTTTCTAAAGTGTGCCTATGCACTCTGTAACAGTTTATTATTACTACTACTATTACTTTCTCTCATTTTTTTCATGTGTGAATTATTTTCTCATTCAGTAGAGTTTAACCTTTATTTCCTTCTTCTTTTTTTATCTTCATTCAATATTTCGGTGTTAACAAACCTTTTTTTTCTCTTTTTTTTTCTTTTGTATATATATATATATATATGTATGTATTTCTCTTTTTAAAGTACGCTGATGTATTTGAATGGTTTTTGGGTCCTGAGAATGATGCGACTACGCACGGACTTCATATTATAAATGAGCCATTTGACGTGGAACTTACATTGAGCTCCCTTCTTCTTCTTTTTTTTCCTCTTCTTTTTTTTCATTCAAGAAGAGAACGAACGAATAATCAATCTCTCAAATAGCGTCCTTCCCTCTCCTTTTTTTTTGTTGAGCTTCCTAACTCTATTATTATTATTATTATTATTATTATTATTTATCCATCTGTTTTCAATTTATTTGGAATACGTATGCAGAAAAGAAAACAGGAACCATTAAGTAAGGGAGACAGTTGGACTTTTTATTTTTTTACCTTTAAATTTTTATATTGGTGTCTGTGCCTTTTCCTTCCCTCTCTTCAACCTTCTTCATTTCGTTCATGCTTTTATTACTACTATTATTACTATAATCATAGCCACTATTCCTTATTTTTTATTATTTTATTATCTTCTTTTTGAATCTTATCGGGTGACTTACTTTTTTTTTCCCTTCTCGTTTCTTTCTTTACACATCATCTTTCCTCTTTGCTACTGAGTTCATTACCGATTAGCATCTGTTCTTTTTTTTTTTTCTATTAAAAAAATTATTCATTATCAGACGCTCTGAGTTGCTAAAAACAAAGCGAGGGATATATTTTCCATTTGCCTTCAACATACAAAAAAAAAAAATTGATTAGGATATGTAGAAGGAGAGAGATAAACGAAAGAGGAAAGCAAAAGCGAAACATCGATATGGTTAAAAACAAAAACGGTGAATATTTAGGAGGAATGCCAAATGGGTCCTCTTCTTTTAATTTTTTCTTTTTTAAATAAATGCAATGATGCGTACTTAAAAAAGAAGTTAACGTTTGTTTTTGCAGCTGAATTGGGGGGTCATCATACACAATCCCTCGAGAAGTTGATGCATCTATGTGTGTGTGTGTGTGTTGGGGGGGGGGGGAGATTTGTTGACAAAGGCAATAGTAACAACAAACCTAACAAACAGTAACAAAGAAACAACACTGCTTTGCTCTGTTGGACAGAAAATAGAATAAGAGCGACGCCACTATCAGGGTGTGCACTGTACTTGACTACGTTTCCTTTCCCACCGTTTTTGTTCTGTAACATCTGAGGCGCCATTACTCATTATTATTATTATTATTATTATTATTATTATTTCTCCTTCTCCTTTATTGCTTTTATATCTTTTAGAATTCATTAACTAGGTTCTTTTCCACCATTTTATTTTCAACATTCCACCAAAATTGCTACTTCCATTGTCTTTTTCAAGCAGCTCTTTCGTTCAACAACAGTACTAGTTACTAGAAGAAGAAAACTTAGCACCAACGCTCTTTTTTTTTTCCACAACATCAAAAAAAAAAAGGCTTTCAGCTTAGTTTTCCTTTCAAAGTTACACAGTTATCATTTCTTTTTTAAAGTTGTAGTTGTTTGTTAGGAGTAAAGAAGAGAGAAAATCATCCTTCTTTTTTTTTCTTTTTTTAGTTGTGCGCATATTATATTTTTCTATCTTTATTGTTATTACTTTTTTTTTTTTTCTTGTAAAGAGAAGAAGGATTTTCTCCCTCTCCTCTCACTTCTCTTTAGTTTGTTTGTTTGTTTGTGTGCATACTTTTACTACTACCTGTTTTTATTATATACTTTTCTTTATTCACGTTTTGTTGACATTCACTGCGCAACAACAACAAAAAGAAAACAATACGCGTCTGCATTCTTGTTCTAGTACTCAATCAAAGGAGATTTCCCCTCAGTAATACGCTGACGGAGTTAAAAAATATAATCGCATTGCATCGAGCAGCGAAAAAAAAAAAAACTCTTTTCAAGTAAAAGGAAAAGAAAAAAAAGTGCACAGCGTGACTTCAACAGTGACATTAAACCTTGCGCTACTACTGTGAAACGCAACCAAGGCTTGAAAGCAATAATAGAAACATCTTTCTGCTTAATTTGAAGGAAAGGAACGTATCATTTTTTTTTTTTTTTAAATCTGACTTTACATACATAGTGCTATTGACTACTACAACCATGAGCCGTGCTGCCGTTACCAACGATCGCCCTATGCGCGACGCTCCGAGGGACAACAGCAAGCCTTACCCACCTTCTCAGAACGGCGGATTTCCCGACAACGGTGCTAGACACTCTAGCGGCGCAACCAAGGCTTCAGGCGGTATGGGCCCTTCGCATCCTCCAGTTTCCAACGGAGGATCTGCCAACGACGCAGTGAGCAATCGCAACGGAGTGGCGAGCACTGGGCACATTCATCTCCCCGCCAACTCGGCTACCCCAATGACCGCTGGGGCCAACCGCCAACCAGACAGCGTCGCTGCTCTTCCTCCACGCCAGACTCCGCAGACCCAGCAGCCAGGGCCACAAAGGAACGGTCCTGTTCAAGGCAGCGTTCCTCCTCCAAACCCTCAGCAGCAGCAGCAGCCTCGTGCCGCTCCTCCAGCTGGCGCAGCTGCACCTCTGATGCAGCAGTCCATGGGGCCCTACGGAGGCGGTGGCTATAACAACATGCAACCAGTCGGGGGATCTTTCTATGGACAGAACACTTCACTCTACGACGGTGCCAACGGCGCTGGTGGCGCGGGGGCGGGAGAGGGAAGTGCCGTTGGAGGAAGCATGTATGGCATGGGCTCGATGTACGGTATGGGAGGTCCCATGGGTTCCATGTATGGCATGGGTGGCTACGGCTCCATGTATGGTATGGGTGGTCCGATGGGCTCGATGTATGGCATGGGCGGCCCGATGTATGGCATGGGAGGTCCAATGGGCTCGATGTACGGTATGGGAGGTCCCATGGGGTCCATGTATGGCATGGGCGGCTACGGCTCCATGTATGGTATGGGTGGTCCGATGGGCTCGATGTATGGCATGGGAGGCCCGATGTATGGCATGGGAGGTCCCATGGGTTCTATGTACGGCATGGGCAGCATGTACGGCCGCGGCGGCAGCTTCTCTTCTTTTGGCGGTGGCAGTCTCTACGGCAGCATGGGGGGCCCATCCTCTGGTTCGCTGTTTGACATTGGAATTGCCAGCTTCCGCAGCGTGGGGGGCATCTGGGCCCCCCCTTCGTCGTACCACGTGCGGAATCGCATGGAACCCCTTCCTTCAAACGCCAAGAAACTGACGGAGCCGAGTCGTAGCTCCGTCGATGACGCTGGCAAGACGCGCACTGCCGACCTCAACAAGGTACCCGCTGCAAAGCCTGAGGAAGAAAAGACAGGAAAAGAAACGAACCCAGTAAAGAAGAGCGAGGAGGATGCTTCTTTGCTATCGCGCTCTCGCAGTCTCCCTATGAAGGACGCTCTTGCTACTCCTGCTGCTGCTGCTGCGAATCCCGCCTTGGCAGACAGTCAAATTCACGCGATGGTGGTGGTGGACAAGAAGCCCAAGAGTGACTGTGTAAAGATGGAGGACAAGACCATCATCATCCGCGCGACGAAGCCAAAGGCTGAGGAAGTGAGTTTCACCCCAGTGGAAACCATTCACGATGGCGCTACGGAGATTGCAAAGACAGGCATCGTCGGGGACATGTTTGAGCACCTCAGCAAGGGACACAACAGCGGCCTCATTCTCTTCTATCCGAAGAACACTTCCTCCACAACGCCTGAGACTGCTGCCGCTGCCGATGACAAGAAGAGGAAGGAAGAGAAGAAGGATGCGAGCGACGAGGAGGTCACCAACACTGTGGAGGCCTTCTTCAAGGCTCTCGTGGATCAACTTGCGTCTGACAAGGGTGTCTCCAAGTTCCATCTCATTTCTAGCGCCGTCACGATGCCAACATCGAAGACGCGCGTGGATCTGCTCAAGGAAGACGCGAAGGAAGAGAAGGATCTCGCGCTGGGCTCTAACCCACTCTTTGGTATGTGTTTTCGCAACGTCACGCAGGTCTCGCTCACCGCCGCTGACAAGGCGCATGCACACTTTAAGACACTCGCGACCAAGATCCCCACCGCGGCTGAGAACGTGACCTTCCTCCACACCATCGTGCAGCAGGTGCGCGACTCGGTGCTCTTCATCACGAGCGTGACGGTCGTTGTAGTGCGCAGCGCGGATGTGGTGGAGGGCATGGCCATCTCCGACGACCGTCGCGTTGCGGCGTTGCTCTTCAAGACGCTCATTTCTGGTCCATGCCGCACTGGCGTGGCCGTGCGTGTCTCCGGCGAGGAGGGAGACGCTGCGTTGGACGTGGAAGCGGTGCGCGCGACCATGGCTCTCAGCGCAGTGACCAACACCGCCCCACGTAGCGGCAACGCGGACCGCTTCATTGATTTCACTGCGGTTCAGGTCGAGAAGAACGCGAAGACTGCTGCCATGCCAGACCAGGGCGAGGCCACGAAGAGCAAGCTGGCTGCTCTGAGCAAGCGCCTCCAGGACATGATCACCGACATTCAGAACGTCAAGAAGGACCCCATGAACGCCATTGCTGCCTCTTACGAGATCGCTGGCTCTAATAGGGGAGTCACGCCAAGCACGACTGCGGTTGCTCCAGCGCCACCCGCACCTCAACAGCTTACAGCGGCCGACAGGGAGTCCCCTCAGCCGGTCAAGAGCCGCACCCGTGGCCTCCCACTTGTCTCGCAGCAAAGCTCCTCAGCCGGCGCCACAGCAGCAGCAGCAGCAGCAGTGCCAGACGCATCCACAGCGAATGTGGCGGCAGCGGCGAAGGGTGAGGGTGAGGCAGACGCGGCCCCTGCTAACGTGGTGATAGGTGGCAGTGCCGAGGTGGCCGCGTTCTCCTCGGTGCACCGCTGGGTGATGCTGCACGACGCCAAGGAGGCCGGTGTGACCAAGTCAGTGGACATTATTACCAATGGCCAGAGTAGGACGTATGACGTGGACGAGTGCATCAACTTGAAAGGGAACGATCTGAAGTCAATTGACCCAGAGCAGGCGAAGGATCTGAACCGTATGAAGAGCGTCCTTGGTAGCGGACGCAACTGTGCTGTTCTCGGCGTGGAGTGTGTACCCGGCGTGGAGGCCCCTGCACAGAGCACCTGGACGTACGCCAAGACCGTTCTCTGCGATGTTCTGAAGCAGAACAGTGACACGGTCAAAAACGAGTTTGCGCTCAGCATGTCCATCTGCCAAGAGCGTGACCAGCTGGCTGATCTCTTCAGCGACGAGCCTATTCAGAAACGTCCCATTGTGGTTGGTTCCTCGCCCGTGTTTGGCCCCATCATCGACGGCTGCAAGACTCGCAAGCTCACCACCGCCGAGGACGTCAGCACGGCGTTTGACGAGGGTCTCGCCAAGGCGCAGTCTATGCTGGCCAACCCTGTTGCTCCAGCCCCACTCGACTCGATGATTGTCGCCACTGCGGTCCTCAAGCAGCGTGTGGCTGGCAGCAATGACGTGAAGGTGGCTTGCTTCTTCATCACGACTACGACAAGCGTTACCCCGTTCCTCAGCATCGTCAGTCGCGATGTAAAGTACCCGCGCAGCCTCTTTGGGTACGCCTTTGGGGGTCCCTCCTGCAGCGCGATGCTCGTCAGCTTCCGCGCCGACGCAACCGGAGAAGACGCCGAGAAGGTGGCCAACGCTCTTTCCACCCAGCGCACGCTTGCACAGGTGAAGAGCGCATCGATCCGCAACGGTAGCGTCGAGCAGTTCGTTAACTACGTGGCCGAGAACCGAGAGCGCATGGCACGTAAGCTTGAGGAGACCACTGAGCCTGCGGCACACGCCCGTGTCAAGGCCGCTGTTGTGCGCCTGGAAAAGAGTTATGCCGACTACAGCGAACTGCTGAAGCATCCCGAGGACCACGATCCTATGGCCTATCCTCCCGAGGATGTCAAGGAGGAGGCTGCTGCCGCCCCTCTGCATACTCGTGCGGTCACGCCAAGAGGGGCCGCGGCGGAGATGCCGGTGACATCGACCATTCAACAGGATGCGACGGAAGCGCAGCCCCAAGCACGCCGTCTGAACGCGCGGGCGAAGGAGACCCCACAGTCTGTGCCGAAGAAGACGGAGGCGTCGGGCGGAGGGGAAAAACAGGAAGGCGGAGCCAAAAAGGTTACCCCGTCTCCTAGAGAGGTCCAAAGACATGTGAGCCCTTCATCGGTGAAGGCTGAAGCAGGTGCCGGTGCTCTTGCGGCTGCGACTGCGCACGTGGCGGCGGCTAAGAACGAAGCCGCAGAAGATGGCGAGGGACGCGATGAGGTACGCTACATCAGCGTGATCACCGCCGAGGTGCGTGTTCAGACAGAGCCCAAGGAGGGCTGGTGCACGGCGCGTGGAGCGGACAACCCGAATATGCTGGTGGTGACCGACGTGGATGGACAGCATGAATTTGAGTGCGATGAGGTGATCGTTCGTCGCGGCCGCCGCGACCCTGTGAAGTCCACTGTGCTGGACGAGGTGCGGGACCGCTTCCTGCAGGGAGAGAATGTGAGCCTGTTGACCGCCGACGCTCGTGGCTCTTCAGTGAGCCTCGAGGTCGTCGATCGTGTGGTGCGCAGCGTTCTCGGCAAGACCGGTCCCGACACGGAGGTGTTCTTGTCTCTTTGCGCCTTTAACCCAAAGGCAAACACATTCCGCGACACCATCGGCAATTCCGGCGCTACCAACTCTGCGGTGGTCACCGTCTCCCCTGTTACCGGCGCGAGCTTTGCCACGGCTACGTATATGCAGATAAAGAGCGCCTCCGACTTTGTGCAGCACATGGGCTCTGGCGTGCGCATCTGCGGTGAGGACCGTGCCCTGGCTGTTGTGCAGCTGCTGCTTTCACGTCGAGTGGAAGGTGACGAGAACGATGTGATTCTTTCTTCACTGACTTGCATCCTCATTCCCGGTGATGTTTCCTTTTATCAGTACTGTATGTCTGTGCCTCGCAAGGAGCGCGGCATTCTGCAGTCCGCGCTCGGTGGTGCCTGCTTCACCGTTGTCGTTAACGGCTTCCCTGCACACCCGCTCGATGACACGTCCATCATGATCCCTCGCGCGTGCCACCCGATGCGTGCGTGCAAAAACCGCCGCTGTCACATTGGCAGCGTGAAGCGGCTCATCACGCATAGCAAGGGTGCTCTGGAGCAACTCCGTTCCAAGGCAGGCAGTGGATCCGCGGAGGAAGGGGCGGAGAAGTACGAGGCCAAGATATCGGGCGTCATTGATGCTCTGGAGCGAATTCTTAGCCTCCCAGCAGGGGCGCCGCCGATTTTCAGTTTTGAAGCTGCCCATGCCAATGCGGCAGAATCGTAGTTTTTTTTTTTTTCTTTCTTTTTCTTTCTTTCCCTCACTCTTCCTCCTTTTCTGTCTCAGTGTGCGTGCCAGTTGTGTGTGGTATCATTCATTCTCGCTTCCCCCCCCCTCCCCCCCCTCAACTACGTCTTAGAGCGCATATATGTTTTAGAAAATAAACTCAACACCCATTCTCTGTACACATACACGCACACACTCAAGATAGAAAGAAAAATGTATCAACAAATAAAGCAACAACAGCGACATGAGAAAAAAAATAAAATAAAAAAAAGGCAGTAATCTAAGAAAAAGAACTGTTGAATAATTGTGTTTTCTTTCTCCCCGGATTTTGTGTTTCAGTTGTCGTTCTTTTGCTTCTTTCATTATTTATTACTAAGCAACATTGTTTTTTTTTTCTTTTAAAAAGGTAATATTGTTTTTGGGGTGTTTCAGAAAAGAGTGAGAGAGAAAGAGAAGGAAGGAGCGACTGTAAAAAAAAAAAAAGAAGACAAATATAGAAGTGTTGTGGCTTCTCTATTTTTTTTTTTTTTTTAGCATTCTTTTCCTTTTTTTTCCTTTAAAACTTGGTTTCTCCCACTCATCAATATATGTATATTTTGGGGAATATACATAAAAATAATAGAGACTTGACGTTATGTGCCATTTTTTTAAAAAATATAGCGGACTTCTATCTATGTCTTATGATTTACATATGTAACAGTTTTGTGTTTACTCCTCCCTTCCCCGTTCTCTTTCGTTGTTGTTGTGTGCTTACAGATTGAGCGAAGCACGGTGTGTTTCAATTTGTTTTTCTGAAACGAAGAAAGTTACAATTTGCTTACTGCATTTTTTTTTCTTCTTCGAGGGAGGAATATGAGAGGGTATTGCCGCGCTTATGAAAAAATGAAAAAAAATGTGTGCTATAGGCGTTCTCCTCTCTCTTTTACAACAGCCTCATTTTTTAAAATTTTATATGAACACTAATTTCTTTTGCTGAGTGAATATAAATATATATATAAACTACATGCATCTTGTTCAGCTAATTGTTGTCATATCAATGTACATGCGATTGTCAACGTTGTCCGTTTCTCATTTTCAATATAAACTTTTTTTGTTGATGTAAACGCGATCAACTTTATTATTATTATTATTTTTTTTTTTATTTGTAGCGAATCACTGAAGAGGATGGAAAATGCACCCTTTTTTTGTTCTCAAGTATGTGCATATATTATTTTTCTCAAACAGTAACAACTTTTTTTTTTCCAAAAATATTTCGTACATTTCTTTTTTGTGCCTTTTTATTTCTTTTTCCTTCTTTTTTTTTCCTATTCTCATGTTCCTTTTCCTTTTTTGTGAACCAATCGTTACCTTCATTGTTGTTGTTGTTTTTGTTATCATTTTACCTTATTGTGACTATTTCTCCACGTTTTTTTTTAAAATATAAGCTTAGTGCACACGCACACACTCTCTTCTTTTTTTTTCCCCCTTTTTTTCGCACTTCACGTTACTTTTCAATAATACAATGCGACTGCGATGTCATAATTTTCTCTTTTTTTTGCTTTAGTCGGTTCTCTACCAAGTGCCAGTAGCTTCATTCAAGAGCTTAAATTTTTGCTTTGCTCTCGTTATGCCTGAGGCAATGGAAAAGCACATAGAAACGTGAACGGTGAGAAGGGAAAAAGAAAATCAAGAAAAGGGTGGGCGAAACCTTTCCCGTATGTATAAAATGGTTGTGAAATATATTGCTGATGCACATTCATCGCTTGAAAGTATCCCGGAAGAGAAACAAATAAGGAGGGGCAAAGAGCGAGAGAAGGGGGTGGAGTGTGCCAAATAGGATGAATCTTCACAACAGATACGTTTAGAAGATCATCATAAATAGAAGGAGGGGGGGGGGAGGAACAACAACAAAGGAAAACAACAACAAGAAAGCGGCTTGATATCTCCACTGAAGACTGCATGGCGTTGCGGCAGGGAGAGGGTCTTTGTATCTTGAGCAAGCAAGCTTTCAATTCATTGTCAATATGGGTGTGCTCGTGTGTGCATCCTTATGTCTCTCAGTGTATAGGATGCTCCAATTTTTTTTTCTTTTCTATTTTTGTATATATACGAAAAAAAGAAAATTTGGTAATGATCAGCTTCTATTACTTTTTTTTAAAAGTTGCTTATGTTTTAGTATGATTGAGTATTATCATTTATATGAAACGAGCATGCAAAAAGAAAAAAAAAGAGACAGATCAACTTCTACCTTTCTATCATACATATATTTGGTATGTCACTGGTACGTGACCAGCATAGCTTAAGCAACAATGTGGCTTTTTCTTTTCTTTCCTTCTTATTTTATTATTATTATTAGCTCTTGATGTTGTCACGGTCACAACGAGACACATATACACAAAAAGAAAATCGTCATTTTTTTTTTTGATTGAATGCAGCAATAGATGCGTGGTATAATACTGCTTTTTTTTTGCCCTTTCCTCATTGTTCTTTTCTTTTTTCTTCTTCTTTTTCCATTACTTGATTGTGTAGTCTAAAGAAGAACGAGAAGGAATCTTTTTTTTTTTTTCATTGTTATCTTAGTTCAGTAACCACACAGGTAGGCTTTTAGCTTTAGTGGTGTTTTTTTTCTGTTTTCATTGTTGCAAGCAGGATCAGTTACAAAAAGCCATTCTTTTTTCTTCAATATATAAAGACACATCTTTATATTGTGTGCACACCTCTCGTTTTTTTTTTTCCTTTTTGTTGTACTTTATATATATATATAAACATTGTCGCACTTATCGCCCTATCAGCTCTTCTCATTGAAGGAAAAATTTTAATTTTGCCTAGACAGCTGCTGGTCTGGGGATACATATAGAAGGAGAGAGAGAGAAAGAAAGAGGGGTGAGGATCATAGTTGGTTCGCACTGCTGAAGCTTTTTTTTCTTTCTTTGCTATATAAGTTGCAATCCAGTATTTCTGCATTTAGGTCAATACAACCTTCTGTAGCACGCGAGCTTGCATTTTTTTTTTTTGACGTTTCTTTGTTTTTACTCCATTTCTTTTTCCTTTAACAAGAAGGGAAAGAAAAAGAGGGAGGGAGGTAAGCAGAAAGGAAATCTCACCTTTACTTTTTTATTCATTTTAAGCAAGCAAACAAGCAGAGAGAAAGGGAGAGAAAAGGCAAAAAAAAGTGTCGAGAGTTTCTCCTCAAACGCAGTCTCGTGCGGGTCCTCCCATGAATAACAACAATGACATGATGATGAGTAATAACTCTCCCATACGACCTGCGGGAATGCAACAACCGCCTGGTCTTTCTCCACAACAGCAACAACAACAACAACAACAGCCGTTCAATGGGATGATCATGACGAACGGTGGTGATCCATATGGCTTGGACGCACCTAACACCATGTTTAAGACATCTTATGCTCCTGGAGGTGCAGGTGCTATGTACAGCGGCGGCGGCGGCATGGACTCTAATCTGCACATGGCGAATAACGGGCAGTATCCACCGCAACAGCTACAGTTAGAAGAGATGAACCGGCAGCAGCAGCAGCAGCAGCAGTACATG
The DNA here is from genome assembly GCA_030849805.1 of Sergeia podlipaevii. Classification (NCBI taxonomy): domain Eukaryota; phylum Euglenozoa; class Kinetoplastea; order Trypanosomatida; family Trypanosomatidae; genus Sergeia; species Sergeia podlipaevii. Next base: position 8,678 of record JASANZ010001860.1, on the reverse strand, counting down.
ACACAACAGATGGGGCCAGTCGACATGAACGGTATGAACGGGGGCGGAAGCATGTACAACATGAACAACGCTGGTTTCGGGGGCAGCATGTACGGCCAAGGCTTTGGGGACTCCATGTACGGCATGAGTAGCATGTACGGCGGCGGTATGGGCGGTGGCGCAGCAGCGGTCAATCCATATGGGATGGGCGGCAGTATGTACGGCAGCGGGTACAATGGCATTCCAGGCATGGGCATGGGAAGCATGTATGCAAGTGGAATGGGATCTATGTTTGGAGGCAGCATGTACAGCATGGGATCGAGGTTCCGTGGCAGCTTGTACGGTGGCAGTTTGTTTGGTCCTGCTGGCAGCATCTACTCCCAGGGCGGTTCTCTCTACGGAAGCAACGACACACGCAGCGTCATGGGCAGCATGTACGGCATGGGCGGCATGTTCGAGGTCCGCTCACACACGAACTTGGGCACTGTTCGCAAGCTGGATATCCCTAACTTTTCCTACACTTTCCAGTCTGACTATGGTAGTTCGCAGCGCAAGACAACCACGCTTAATGCTTCCTCTCCCCCCTCTGCGAGCAAAGACAAACCAGCAAAGCCCAGCAGCAGCAGCAGCGGCAGCGAGCCGGCCAAGGAAGAAAAATTGAGGCGCAACACTGCTCATGACATTGGCGAGAGAGAGAAAGCCGCCACAACATCTCTCAAGGAGGAGCCAGCCACCACAGCTGTGTCTCCAAAGGCGGTTGGACGGCGCTTCTCCACGGAAAAGAACGAGAGTATGACTCGCAGTCGCGGCATCGGTGAGGTCGCGCCAAAGTCGCCAACAGCGTCGACGGTGCGCACGTCAAGTGGGCGAAATCTAACGCTCAGCACTGACTATCGCATCCATACGATTTCTGTGATCGAGCGCAGCGGGGTCTCCATGCCCAAAGTGAAGCAGGTGGCTGAAACCAACAGGCTCATCGTTGACAAGAAGGTCTCGAAGCGCGAACTGACCTTTGATGAAGTCATCAACTTTGACCCTGCGAAGGCGAATGAAAACTTGGAGTCTAAGCAGATCAAGGACATGTTTGACCACTTCCTCGCTGGCCACAACGCCGCCGTTCTCATCGCGAACGCCAACGGTAACGCCAACGCTGCCACCACCGCCACTCTGCACTCTGTTGGTAAAGTCCTTTTTGACCGTCTTGACAAACTTGTGAAGATCACCAACAACAGCTCAAAGTACTACCTCACATTCCGCATGTCAGCCATCAAGAGCAACCCCGACGTTGCGAAGGACCTCCTGCAGGACAATGCCACTTTTGAGCCAATTGAGATGGGTGGGTCCCCATTGTTTGGGCCAACCATTATGGGTAAGTCTTCTCTGGAGGTGAGGGACTTTGCTTCCTATGAAAGCCTCGTGGCCAAAATGCTTTGCAACTCGAAGAACGGCGGCGACGATGACCACAAGATGTTGTGTGGCAGCATCGTGATGAAGCTGGTGCGTGGCCACACCGCCGCTTCCTCTTCAGCTATCGGAAAGGATGCCAGACCTGACATGTTTCTTGCTTCTCTGCTCATTGCAATCAACAACAGTGGAGCGTCACCCTACATCGCCATTGCCGACGCCGCGAATCGGGCTCCGCCACGGGACATGTTTCGCTATGCGATCGGTGGCGCTGGGGTCACGGTCGCGGCGATGTGCGTGAAGGACTCAGACGAGGTAAGCGGTGATTCCATGGATGAGCTAGTGAAGCTGGGGGAGGTGAAGAACACCGCCCCACGCAGCGGCAATGTGGGTCGCTTTCTCGATTTCACCGATGCTCAGTACGAAACCATGAAGGACGAAGCTCGGCGGGCGTCAGGCTCGGCGAAGGAGGAGCTAGACCTCAACATCGAGCGCTTGGGAGCCATTCTGAAGGACACACGCAACATGTATGAAAACCCTGACACTGTCGAGGCCAAGGCCTACCACGCCGCGCACCGCTCCAGGCAACAGGATCCGTCAGAGCAAAAAATAAGATCTACTACTGAGAGCAAGACGGGGGAAGCGACTGGTGTTGGTGCTTCAGAAAGCAAGCTTGACGAGAATGGATTACCAAAAAGCTCAAGCAACCCTTTGGAGACGGTTGTGATTGCGGACACTGATGACGCTGGAGAAGAGCGGAGGAAGAGGGCAAAGTACGTGGTGAAGGAAAAGACGTTGTTGACAAGTGGCGAGGATTATACAGTGGACGAAGTTGTTCCGCGCGACAAGGTAACACCGAAGTCGTTGGGATCCACAGTAGTGGAATCTGTTATGAAGTCGTACATGGATGGCGCCAACGTGGCCCTTCTCGCTGTGGATACCCCAAGTGTCGCGGTGGATGTGTTTGAGTCGCCAGCGTGGGCCCCTGTGCGCGCTGCGGTGGCGAGCTCACTGGAGCGCAGCTGCGACCACATCGAGCTTCGTGGTCTCATGTGCCTAGTGCGCTCTGATGGGCAGGTTATGGACCTGTCTGAGGCCAAATGTGAATGGCAGCCTCTCGCGTCTGCCTCTTCCCCTTTGTTTGGACCTGTGCTAAACAACTACGCGCTCAAGCCTCTCGCGACTGCGCACGATTTTGAGGCTCTTCTGGATGGCGCACGGCGACACCTCAACGGTTACTGGGGCAAGGACACCGCTATTTACTGCTTCCTGGTGCAGTTTTTCACTACAGGGAAGGAGAGCGTTGTGTCGTCGCTCTTGTCGTCCTTTGCTGGCGCCAATGCCGGGCTCTTTGTCCAACTCGCCGAGAAGCGCTCCAGCTTGGGTGAGATCTTCCGCTACGCTCTCGGTGGGACTGCCAACACGGTGATAGTTGCTACTCTGGACGCCCGCGATGACGCTGACGCAGTGGCGGCAGCGATGAAGGCAGTGAAGGTGTGCGGGCGGATTCAGAACCGGCCTCTGCGCCGCGGCAGCATCAACACCTTTGTCACTTCCTCCAAGGCGTCACTAGAGAAGCGGATGTCCGAGATTGACGCATCGATTTCAAGTGTTGAAGACCGCGCACGAGAGAAGCGCAAGCTTGCACCGATGCGACAGATGGCCGAGGAATACGAGGCGATCATGGAAAACCCCAAGACGTCGTTCCCCAAGGTGTACACTGCTGCCCGTCCCGCAGCGCTTGCCCAGCAACAACGCGCTTTACCAGCGGTCGTAGTAGAGGCGCCAAATATTAAGGATCAGCCAACAGCTGCTGCTGGTGTCGGTGTCAAGCAAACGGATGTTATCAAGCCACAAATCGTTGCCTTCATCAATGATAGAGCGGTAGCAGCTGCTGCCTTGAAGAATTCGCAAAAGCGACAGGTGACGATCAAAGGCACAGCGTACCCTGTTGATGAGATCGTCCCAGTTGGGCATGCCTCGGAGACGCTGGAGAGCCTGGCGAACATCTATCGCAACGTGCAGAACGTCTCCATTCTCGGCGCTCGAAACACAAACTTTGCTCTTGCAGACGAGCCTGTCTTCGTTGGCACCCGTAAGATCGCCACCGCCCTTTTCCCACCCGCGGCGGACGGCGATGTCACCGTGGAGTTTTCAGTGTGCGTCATCAGCCCCAACGAAGTTATTTTTGATGCCTTCAGCGACTCAGCACCGGATGGCTCGAAGCGTCGTCCTCTGGTCGTAGCTTCCTCTCCCATCTTTGGGCCTCGCGTAGATAGCATTGCCATCCAAACTCTGGACTCTGAGCGCGAACTGACGAAGGCGCTGGATACCGCACTGTGCCGCATGCAGTCTTTCGTGGATGGTCACTGGGACGCGTCGTATGTTATTGTGACCTCGGTAGTGCAGTGCTTCCGTACTACGAGTGGAGATGTGGAGCTGGCCTCACTGCTGAGCTGCTTGAGTGGTCCCAGCGCGCCAATGTACTTGGAGGATGGCGAGAGGGATGCGGCTCGTTCTGGCATGTTGACGTGCGCTATCAAGGGCCCTTGCGCAACAGTGTGCTTGCTCAGCTACGACGCAGCGAAGATGGATGAGGCGGAAGACATGACGTCAACTCTCAGTCATATGGCGCGTCATACAAAGAATATGCCTATGCGCTCGGGCAGTGTGAAGGCGTTCATCGAGTACACTGAATCTGCATTCCGCAAATTCCAGACCCGCATTGATGCTAGCTCTGGTGAGCGGAAGGCTCACATGGAACGCAAGCAGGCACGCATTTCTGAGATGCTGAACGACTACCGCCGCCTCCTTACAGACAAGGACTGTTGCTTACCCATGTATGCGTCCGCCAACACATCACACTCCTCTCGCGCTTCTGAAGATGGTGGTGCTGGCGCATCGTCAAAGTCGCCGACAGCGGCGAATGCAAAGAGCCACCACTCTTCAGACGCAACAGGTACGCGCTTGTCAACATTGGCTGTGATCACAGGCCAGCGCGCGATTCCATCGGAGGGTTCCACGGTGACTCTTGCTGTTACTGACAACCACTTTGTGGAGGCCACTGCGACGAACGGGACCTCTACGCAGTATCTGTTTGATAGAATCATCACTCGACCCTCCAGCTCGTCCCCTGTCCGCGCGGAAAGCGTAGATGAGCTCGCAGAGAAGGTGTCCAGTGGCTTCAACGCTGCCTTGCTCTGCTGCGACGCACCGAACTCGGGCTCTGACGTGGGCATCTCGCTCACTCTGCAGGTTGTTAAGACCGTTTTTGAAAAATTGTCCCAGGAGGCAGATATAGAGGTGTATTACGCCATTTTTTCTCAGCGTGATGGGGATGCACGGGATTTGCTAGCCGGAGGGTCTTCCTACAAGTCTGCCTGTGTGGGCATTTCTCCTCTTTTTGGCCCTTGTGTAGATGATGTTGCGCTTAACCCTCTGGATAGCGCCTCTCTCTATGAGAAGACGCTCGTGCAGGCCGCCGCAGAGGCCGCCAAGGAAGGAGCTACGTGTATCTCGCTGATCGTATTCAAGAAAATCAGCGAAACGCGCACGGACGTCGCGCTAAACAGTTTCTTGGTCGTTTTGGACACTCCTGATGCGCGAGCCATGTGCCGCGCTCTCTCGGGCAACAAGAGCGATCGTGGCATGTTCCGGTATGCTCTGGGTGGTAGCTGCTACACAGTGGCGTGTGCGGGTCTTGCGGACAAGACAACCTCGGGAGATCTTGGCGAACTTCTCAAACTGTTTGTAGAGCTGCGCAACATTAAGAACTCGGCTCCACGCAGCGGAAGTCTGCAGCGCTTTCTTCAGTTTACCAACGATGCGGTGAAGGGGATGGAAGCACGCATGAGCAAGGCCAGCGGACAAGAGAAAGCGTCTTATCAGTCCCGCATCGATACTCTCAAATTGATGCGCGCAGATGCGGAGAGTATGATTAGCAATCCAACAGGCGTGGTCCCACAGACTTATCCCTTGCACTCCTCTGATCATTGAGAGTTATAACGCGTGATATATACAATTCTTTTTGTAAAGAGGTGAAGGAGAGTGGGGGACATATCCACCATGTGTATTTACTGCCTTTTTTTTTTAGTGGAGACAAATGTGATGAAAGATAAGGAAAGAAGGAACCTCCGCCAAATGAATATATTTTTTTCTATAAAAATTGTTTCTTACTCCCTGTCGAGACACCTCATTGTTTTAACATTTTGCTAATCTCACAATAAGGAGAAAAAAAGCTATCGCATGCTTTTATGACAATATGGTCATATGCCTTTCGTCATATATATGTATGTATACATGTGCATGTAGGCGTTTTTGTGAAGATCGAAAGATCAAGAGAGAAGATGCATTTGGATGAGCGTTCTTATCATCATCATCATCATTTTTTTTTTCTTTTTGATGTTTGAGATATTTTTATTATCAAGCGCTATGTGTAGGATTGTATCCCTTACACTTAATATATATATATATATACAACCACTAGTGTTACTACAAGGACGGCTGATTTTACTGTGAGGTTGGTATTCCCCCCTCTCTCTCTCTCTTCTTTATTTTACTCTCCTATTTGTGGTCTAATGTGAATAAGTGTTGTTGTTCATATAAAGTTTATCGTAGTAAAGGAGAAGAAGAAGGGGGGGGGGAAAAAAATAGTGGAGTGCTATTGACACCAGGAACGGTATTGGTACCTATTTTAGTTTACTGCTGCTGTCATTAGATTTTTTTTTTGTCTAAATGCCAGCGATCAATTTTTTTTTGTCGGCACTGTATCATTGACTTTGGTTGTTATTCTATTTGGGAGAAGTTTTTCTTTTGTGATTATTTTTATGGATGTGTGGATATATATCAAGTAATGATCTGCTGTGCGCTTTTGGTGATTTCTTTCTTTTCGTTTTGCTTTTATAGTGCGATACAATCTTCTAGTTCCCGATAATACAAGGTTTCTTGTGTATTGTTATGGTTACTAGTTGTTGTTGAGTAGACCATCCCTCTTATTATGATGATGCATACTTGTTCTTTCTGTTTTGTTTTGTTTGAGAGGTAACAGTGTGCTATTATTGTTTTTAAACCCTTTTTTTTTCAAATACAGTAAGGTATCCGCCTCGCAATTTTCTGTGGCTATGTCTATATATATATATGTCTATATATGTGTGTGTGTAGATTTTTTTTTTTCCTTGTAAAGAAGAACGAACTGAGTTTTCCATTTTTCATTGTACAAGTGCGCTCTAGTGAATTGACGCCAAACATCCTTTTCATTGTTATTTTCCCCTTATTTTTTTTTAAAGGATTGAGAATTTTATTTTGTAGTCAGATGAAACTCCAAGCAATGATTTGAAAAAAAAACTTGCGAAAAGCGTGGTTGACTGATGTTTTCGTTGTTTGCCTTTTGATGATGACAATATCCTCCTGGCAATGAACAACTTGAAAAGTGCATGTGTTTAGTAGTAGTGTGCCATACGCCTTTTTCAAAAATGTTGAGTACTATTATCTTTCCTCGATGCCTTTTCTAAATTTATTGCTTGCTTTTTTTTTTTTTTCAAAAAAAAAATGTATTTCACTGTGCATGCATGTGCACTCACACTTGACCTTTTTCAATAGCTTTGTAGATAAACGAACAAAAATAATTTTGTTTGGAGAAACTTACAGTGTTGCTCTCCTTTTTTTTACTTATTTCTACTGCTGCTGGCGCTAAAAGGAAAAAGGAAAATATACATATATACATATTTATATATATAAGCGTAAGGGAGATTTCAAACTGTCCTTCACTTCCTTTTCGCTGTCATTGCCAGACAATGCAGAACTACGGTTACATTCAGCCAGGTGCCTACCCGACGGGCATGCTGCCACCGCCACAACCACAGCAGCAGCAGCTGTATGGGTATGATCCCGCATACGTTCCAATGCAAAAACTGAATGGCTTTGTTGAGGACAACAATGTCTATGAGGATGATGAGGACGACTACGATTCTGATCAAATGCAAGGGGACCTCAGTACAAAGAAGAGCTTTACCGGTCCACCACAGGATGGTAGTCAGTACGCCATCTTGGAGCACCGCCGCCAGTCCATGCGCAAGCATAGCATGAGGAGCGGCCGCTCTCGTAGTGCGAACCGCAGCGGCGACGGCTTGGCGCGCCACGGTAGCATCTTTGAGGCCAGCCGTGACCGCAGTACTCAGGTGATGGTGAGTATGCACGGCACCGTGGACGAGGACGCGGAGGTGGATGAACTCAAGCAGTACTACGGCGACATGGCGGGACGTAATGAGCAGCGGACGATGGATGGTCTTCGGGGTGTGCGTAGCTATCGTGGCGATATTGAAGACGGCGATGATGTGGGCAAGCCAAGGCGCGTCACGAACGCACGAAACGTACATGGGCGCTCCGCCACAGGCTACGGTGGAATCAACTTCAAGCGGGATATTGCTATGCGCAAGGGCGAGCAGTGGGGCAACGTGGAGATCCGCGGCCGGCAACCAGAACGGCCGAAGCCAAAGGGTCGCCGTATGAAGCGCAGCCTACCTGAGATTCCGCCAGAGCCACCACAGCGGCCGCCGGAGCCCTTCTATCCTCCCATGATGAACCCCATGCCCATGTACGGTCCTGTTGATCTGCCCATGACGCCTATGGTTTTTGAGCAGCAGGATGTCGGGACGTATAGCAATCTCAGTGACGCCTTTTCAGAGGGAGAGAGGGAGGAAAATGAAGAGATGGAAGCCGACAATGAATTCTCGTAAATTGCGGGTGTGGGACACACACACACACACACATTCGCGCTCTTTGCTTTTTTTTTTTTGACCTACATGCCCTCTTTTCATTCTTTTTTTTTTGTTTGTTTGTTGTTCTTTTTTTTCGTTTGGAAATGCACACGTACATATAGAATGCGGGGGAGGAGAATTGCGTTATAGGGCGATAGAAATCTCTGCTTGAGTTTCGTTACTTGCTTGTGTGTGTGCGGATGCAGCTGAAGAGAAGAGGGACAATAAAACGCCTAAGACTCGAGATAGCTGCTGCAAGTGAAAAAACTGGAAAACTTTTTTTTTTTTTCATCGGGCAATAAATTTGTTGTACTTTACCTTGGTTATTATTATTATTATTTTTATTATTATCCCCCGCTTTTGAAAAGTGAAATAATTATGGGTCAACTCGATGAAATAGTTTACGCTACAGTGTGTCCATACGATGCACTATTGTGTGTGTGTGTGGGTGTGGGTGTGGGTGTGAGCTTCCCTGATGGAGGTAAGTGAGTGCAGGTTACACACGCACACACTATGAGAGGAGGGGGGGGGGGAGGAGGT
>JASANZ010001859.1:0-19954 GCA_030849805.1 Sergeia podlipaevii | reverse complement strand
ACGATAGCTGCGGAGGAGGCCAGGCGCGAGGAGCCAGCGACGGCGGCGGTGAGGAAGGCACGTCGAGCACAGCGCATGATTACAGTGAGAAATGACTCTGATAGTGTTTGGGTTTGTGGGAATAAAGAAACTGGCTAGTGTAATCGGTAAATAAAAAAAAAATAACGGTAAGGTGCTAAATAAAACTACGATAAACAAGGTTTAACTAGTTCTGAAATCTTTATTTTGGTGTATGTATCATGTAGCAAAAAAAAGAAAAAAGAAAATAGGAGAACGTAAGAACATAATGGAAATTCCGGTAGATTCAACAAGAAGCAGCAGAAGACGTGTGACGATGTATGCAAATGATGAGGAAATGAAGAGCCACCACCCTAGCACCCATTGAATCTCAGTCTTTCTTTCCTACGAAGGGCTGTGGAGCAACGAAACATATGTGGAAGATTTTAAACGTAGATACATAAATGCAACCGAATGGACTCAGCGGTGCCATATTTATTTAAGAATGTCATGCATTCACCTGCAAGAAGGAAGAGGAAATAATATACAAAAGGTGAAGATGGAAAATAAACTGCAATCGTAAAATGGGGAGATAAAAAGGGAAGTTCAAAAGGAAAAAAAAGGAATATGAAACCCCATTATCTGTGCGAAATATCATTTATCCTGGCCATCCTGCTTCTAAGGCACGTATGTGTGTATGTATGTATGTATGTATGTATGTATGTCTACATTGATCCAGCGCTGGCACGACGTCTGACGAGGCGCAGCACAGCGTACTCGACAGTAATCACGTCCGTGTCCTGCAGTGGCGGCAAGCCAGGAGCGTACGTCAGAAAAAGCCCTTCTGCTCTCAGGCGGAGTGAGCGACCTAGCGCGCTGCGCATCAGCGTCTCCTTGACGTCTTTCACGGTTACCATTCGTTCCAGAGTTGATGGGCTCGCCTGGGTAGTGCGTGTCCTTGTGAAGGCGGTCACGTCGCGCTCAAGTTCAACGCGGCCGCCTGGCGTGTGCACCAGAACTGCTCTACATTGAGCCGGTGCCCGCACTGGTCGTACGCTCGCTGCTGCCCCTGCAGACTGCTTGACCTCGTGCTCCTGCTGTTTTGCGCCGCTGATCTGGATGGACTGAGTATGCTGTAGGAAGGAGGCATAGGTGGGCCCCGTCGCGAGGAGAGCACCGCCCAAGATAAGAGCTTCTCCCTGCGTGCCCCAGTGTGAGGTGACCCTTTGCCCACTGCTACTTGGCGGTGGTGAGGTACCTTGTGATAGGGGTGTTGGTGGTACCATCTGCATCGCAGCAATTTTTTCCCTCAATTCCCCGTCCAGGGCAGTGCCGCAAGACGGAAACAGTGTTGCACTTGAGGTTAGCCTTGCTTGACCCAGTCGCTGCCGTGTCTCCTGCTGAGACAGAGTACCACCTAGTCTCCGCCCAGTGCCTGGGAACCCGCCGCTCTCGTGGACTACGCTACTGCACTCTCCACCTATGCCTGACCACAGCGGCTTCTCTTCATCTCCTCCTAGCACCTCTCCATGCTTGTCAACAACCTCAGGCCTCTTTGGTGTCTGTTGCCGCTGCTCCGTTTTTCGAGTTGGTCCATGGATTCTACCTTTCTTAGCCACTGTTACCGCCGTCATTGCTACTGGTGCTACCACTGGACCAATAGTGGTGTATCCCTTCCACTCACTCCTCTCCCCAGAGAACTTTGTCTGCCGGGTCTCTAGGCTGGAAGCCACCTCATCAAGAACCTCTGCTGGCACGTTCAGCACTCCGTACCGTGCCCGCCACTCATCCAAGGTGGCCTCCTTGTCAGCAGCAGGAAACAGCTGTCGCAGGATGATGGCGTCAGAACGCTCCTGGGACGCTACATCGATGCTCTCGCCACAACAAGGGTGACCCTCCGCGCTTGCGGCGGCAGCAGAGGTCCAGAGTCTCTGCTTTGCCTCCAACCAGCGACCCTCCAGGCGCACCCCGTGGGGGTACGCTTCTTCAAGGAAGAATGGCATGTAGCAGTGACATATATCCTCTAGTATCGCATTCACCAATGCGGCACCGCGCAGCAACATCAATAAGGACCCCCTCTGATGATTATAAGGAGTACGGAGAGTGGCTAGAGCACCAGGACTTGGTAAGGATAGCTCTGGCTGCTGCTGCTGCTGCCGCTTGTGCGGTTCAGAAGGAGAGGAAGAAAACGATTTCCTTGGGCCACTCTGTGCCACAGTGGAGCTCTTGGTGGACGCGTAGGCAAGACAGTTCACGACGTCTACTGTACCTGCGTTACGCTGTAGCGTATCTAACAAGAACCACGCGACGCTCACCTCTTCCTCTGGCTCCTTCGAGGAAGCCGGACATGCTGGACTAGTGCTGGTGCGGGGTAGTGGACTGGCTTGACTAAGACCTTGTAAGTGCCTTGTCATCGCAGTGCAGTAATTGCTGTGATGGCCGCTACCATTGCTGTCTACTACCAGGAGGGACTGGCCGTCAGTGATGAGCCACACAGGAAGTGCAGGGGCACGCGCCATGTGTGCAGGAGCAACACCAGGCCCCGGTGTAGCAGCTACCACGACCACAACCCCGCTAGAGGGCTCCTCAACGCAATCGTATGCATCGCCTTCTCCCGCCTCGCCGCCGTGCTCGACGCGTATCATGCCGTTCAGCAGCCATAGTGCGCGCTCAAAGGACTCACGTGCTGGTACGCAGTGACATGACGACCCCACGCCAGCCCTCTGTCCATTTTCATGTTGCGTTGTTGGTAACGGCTTCTTTCCCCTTCCTCGTACGCATGCACCACCTTCAGAGCGCGCAGCGGCTGTAGATGAAGGTAGCGGAGTGCGTGTTGCTTGTGTAGACATTTTCGCCCCATTGGCGTGAGGCTGCCGTCGCTTCAGCTCCTTCATTCCCGCCCTCATCGCAGTTGTGGTCCCACTCGTTATTGTTGCTTTTGTGCGAACTTTGACAGCCGCGCTGGGCTTCTGGCCGTGAGCCGGAGCAGCGGTTTCGTGAGGGGGAGCGTGTGACTCCTCCATGAACATACGCTGAAACGCTTTAGATTCGGTGCGTGGCGCACTCGGCTGCTGCTGCTGCTGCTGCTGCAAGGGTGGTGATGATGATAAGCGTGGAAAGGGAGTAGTAGATGACGCCAGGGGGGATTGCTTGCTTGCATCGAGCACATTTTGTGAGGTATTAATGGGCGAGAGGATGGAAGACGCGAGAAGAGAGTGTCCCAGGCGTTCACCGACATCAACAGAACTTTTCCCAAGCGGATGTAAATGAAAAGCCTTCGCTTTGTTTTCCTTATTCATCATCGTGCAAATGTGTTTGGAAAAGTTTCTTTTGTTAGCTCGTTATCCCTTTTCGTGTTCTCTCTCTCTCTATATATATATGTATTCTAAAGAATAAAAACAACAAAAAAATGGTGCTATTATATATATTGGTACGTACTGCACACACACACACACACCCACACAAAGCTTGAGACTTCAAAAAGAATAATAATAATAATAATAGTAAGAGGATAGGGCTGTGGCAACAGCAGCCACGCGACACACCAATATGAAGTTGATATGCGAAACAGTGTTATGTACTTCAATCTGCTCGTGCCAGAAAAAAAAAACCCCGCAACAATGCAAAAATGTATAAGCATTGAAATCAAAGAGGAAAAAAAAGGGGGAAAGTGATTAACGATTCAAAAAATGAATGAGAATATCTCAAAGTACAGTTTGAGTGCTTCATCATCCCCATGTGGCAACAAAGCTATAGTGATAAACAAAACAACTGATGAGCCTCTCAAACATTTGAGAGCTGCTTTTGGCGTCCCATACTTGTACATGCTTTTTTTTTTCTTTTTGCAACTATCACCGCCATACAAAAAAATGATAATAATAGATACTCTTATGTACACACACACACACACACACACACACACATAACAATAATAGGCTCTCATATCAAACACAACTGATGTTCTCTTTCCTTTTTTCCTTTTCTTTTTCTTTTTTTTTAAAGGAAGAAAATAATAATAATATTGAATTTATGAAAGATGTAAATCATTTACGTGTTGATATCATTTTGTTTGTTTGTTTGTTTTGCTGCTGTTGTTGAAGCTTTAAATTTACAAAGTAGGTATAAGCATAAATTTATCCGTGCTCTCTTCTTCTCATTGTCTTCTCGTGTGCGATACGCAAACAGTTAAACATCTACACGCATGCAGAAAGTACAACATCCCCTTGCAGAACACCTACTCGTCAGAATCAGCCAGGTATATATATGCGCGCTCATCACCATCATCATCATCCATTGTAAACAACACCTAAACAGCAATAAAAAAAACAGATATATATGATTCTCTCCCTCAGCAAACCTTTCTTGCCTTTCAGTGGTAGCTTTTTTTTTTTTTTTTGCTTCCATCGTCTACTTTTTGATTAGTTACTTTTCTTTCTCCCCCCTCTCTCTCTCTCTCTCTCTCGTTGATTCAGTCGCGTGTATCTTTATATATAGTCAGATCTCTCTTTTTTGTTGTTTCTGTATTTTTTTCTTTTTTTTGATATGCGTTTAACATATGATGTCTTGAGAGAGAGAAAAAAAAAAACGGGCCTTTAACAAAAATCATCGTAGCATTGCTACATGAATAGCCCTAGGGAAAACAACAACAACAACAACAAGAATAACCGTTGTAAAGTTAGGATTATACAAGATAACACCTTGCGTAGAACAAAGAGTAAAAAGAAAAATAAGTGGGGTAAACGGGAAGAAGATGAAGAAAAAAAAAACGCGGAAGCACAAGGCTCAGCGACAGGAATTAGATAGCTATCCTTTCTTTTCTAGCAACCGTCTGCTTCTACAGAACATCAACAACGACAACAGCAGCAACAACAAACAAACAAACAAACATCCGTATTAAGCTTCCTTCTTTCTCTTTGATCAGCTGGGCCTTTCCCCCCTTCAAGTTTCTTTTAAGCACTGCTATCTCTCCACCTCCTCTTTTTTTTTCTTTTCTTTTGCTGAACATGATTTGCTTCCTCTCCTTTCCATTTTAAGAAGTTATTGTCTGTATGATCAGCTCTGCCAGCTACCTCTTATATACATCTGAAACACATCCAACAAAAAACAACGACAAAAAAAAAAAACAATACGTAGCAAGGAAAAAAAAAATGGAGGATTACAAGATAAAGAAAAATGAAAGAAACAAAAAAAAAGGAGGAAGAGAGAGAGAGAGAGAGCAAAAAAAAAAAAAAATGAACGGAAGAAATATTTCATGCAATTTGCTCCCTCTCTCTCTCTCTATTTCTCTTTCTCGGCCCAGCATCCCCCCAAAAAAAGCATCAAAAGGCGACGATCAACAACGGCAAGCAAGCAAGCACGCAAGCAATACTAAAGAGTAACCATAATTACAATAATATAGGCAGAACAACAACAAAAAAAACATTATCAACAGTTATTAAGGAAGAAAAAATGAAAAATAAAAAATGCACATATACACACAAAAAAAAACGGGACAGAGGAAATAGGCACCTCTCTTATTATTATTTTTTTTTTTTTTTTACTGCACCGCAACCCCTTCTCCTTGCCCCGCCTCAGTCGTGTGCTTGGCATCCTGTTGCAGCATCTGGGCTTGCTCTTCTCTCAGTGCTTCCTCGAGAGCAGCGGCTATCGCGCGTACCTTGGCGTGTGTTGACCACTTGGGGTGCACCAGAAGTGTTTCATTCATCACTTTGCTCACTACAAGGCGCACGTTGCTGACAGAGTCTGCTGCGAGCTTGAGCAGACCGTCAAGCAGCGCGCTCTCCATGACATCGTCAGCTCCCACCTCTGCCGCTTGCTGGGCAACATAAGCAAACATCTGTCTCCCCTGGAAGCTCTGTCGGTCAGCCAGCTCACAAATAGTCTTCAAGTAGCCACCGGTATTCTCCAGCGAGACACTGGCGAGGTGTTTGAGGATAACCGCGGCCGGCCCATACGTCGACGCTCGGACCTCCATCACGCTATCGTCAAGGAGGCGCAGCACTAATGCAATCACAGACGAGAAGGAGTGACTGAGTGGTGCAAGAAGGGTGCCTACATTGCCAATGTTCTTGGCCACCTCGTTGCGCAGACGCCAGTTCTCGCTTTCGAGCGGCACGTGGCAGAGCAGAGGAACCAAACGGTCAAGGACAGCAGGAGAGACGAGTTTGAGAAACTTGTCTGCGCCGAGCACCACCCCCAGCTTGACATCATCGAGGTCGCGCAGGAGAAGTTCAAAGACTGGTACAATGTCCGACTCCGTAATCTCCGGTCCTAGCAGCGCCGCTACCTCGTGAAGAGAGTACGCGACCGACTTGCGCGCCTTCCACTTGCAATCCTTCACCATAGTCAGGTACGCGTCGTGCATTTCTGGCCACCGCCCTCTGCCCACCGTCAGCAACACCGCAGGAAAGCAGAAGGCGCAGTACTCGCCAAAGTACTCCCACTCCCCATCCGGGCGACGTGCCATCTCCACATATTGCCCTAGCATCTCACGCGTCACATCAGACCCACGTAAGGTATGAATAAAACGGCCCAAATACTCATACGCACGGTTACGCACCCACGGGGAGTTGTCTTCCAGCATCTTCATAAAGGCTGGTGCAAGCTCACTGGTTCTGGCCTCCTCGGGCAGACCAATGGAGATGTCCTCGATGGCCTGCGCGCACGCCTGACGCACACCCCAGATTTCATCATGACAGAGACTGAGATACTGAGAGATGATAAACTTGTGCATCGCAGGATCCTCCACGACCTTGCAGATACCACCCAGGTTCCCAGCCACTGTTTTGCGGACAGAAAAGCTGGCGTCGTTAGTGAGCAGCTCCAGCTCGGGCAGCACGACCGTTGTGCAGCACTCTTTACCAAACTTGGTTGCCAGGCAATTGAACAGCTGAGCAGCTACTACTCGGTAGTCCTCCGCGCGCTCATCGTGCGCGAGTGTGATGACAACATTGAGCAAATGCGCCTGCACGTGCTCTGCCCGTACCAGCTCTGCCATAGCGTCTATGGTCTGTAGAGCCACGCTGCCCACCTCCACATTCTTGTCCACGAGCAGCTCAAAGCCCATGGGAAGAAAAGTGCTGAGCACATACTCGTACCCACCTTCCCCACCTTCCTGCACAAAGAACTGAGCGAGCGCGGGAAGCTGCTGCACGAGGGTTTGTCGCACCACGGGCTCTGTGTCGGAAGTAAACTGGGAAAGCAGAGGCACGATGGTGCGTGCGCTCTCTTGATATCCGGCAAAGTGCGCAGTATCGCAGAGTTCTCGCACCAAGACAAGTCGCTGAAGAGAGAAATCTGACTGGTGATACTGCACAAGACGGCTGAGTGGGTCTAGTGTATCATCAATGGCATACTCGTTGAATATAAAGTCTTCGTCCGCATCCCTGCTGGGATCATCAAAGCCGTTTTCCATCACGCGCGATTTTTCTTCACGCCAAGAAAAAAAAAATGTAGTAAGAAAAAAAAAGGCAAGCGCGTACTTTTCTCTCTTTTTTTTTTCTCACTTATATTGCTATTGCTATCGTCTTTGTTTTGCTGAGCGTCAAGTGCGGATGTGTGCTTGTATGCGTGTAGAGCAATCCACTATATATGCCAGTGCTTGTTCTGTGTAGACGTATGTACGTAGAAGGGGTTTAGTTGCGTGCGTGCTTCGCAAAAAAAAAAAAAAAAATGGACAAGTACTGAGAAAGCAAATAGGAAAAAAAAAAATACACGTGTCTATCTCCTTGCCTTTCTGGTGTTGACGTTTGCTCAATTCTCTCTTTTTTTTCTCCCTTTCTTTTCTTTTTTGTTTAGTTGCCTTTTCTCGTATGTCTGCAAAGGAAAAAAAAAATGAAGGTCGTATTGGAGGGACTATTCAAATAGCTTTTTGATTGTTGTGTGCGCTTTGTATGCCTCCTTGAAGAGCTATATGTATGAATCTAAAGTATTTTTTTTTTCCTGTGTGTCGTTCTGAGTCGCCCAAACACTAGATACCTTCTCTTTTTTTTCTCTCCCCTGCTTTGCTAATATGACCCCTAGAGCTATATAAATAGGTAGGTAGAGATACAGGAGAAGAAGAAAAGGAAAGGATTTTTTCCTTAAAAAGGGGGTTCGCGCTACGTATCACGTAAGGTAAAAGAAAAAGAAGTAGGCGTACTAACTTGCGGAGACGAAGAGAAAATGTTTTAATATATACAAAAAGAGGGGAATAAAAGACAAAAAGAAAACAAAGAAAAATATACCAATCAAAAAATTAGCTCTCTTTCTTTTTTTCTTGAATTCCTTCTTTGTCAGATAATTCTCTAGCGCTTTCTGGGTGGGAGGCTAAGACACTGGTAATACACACACGTGCGTTCTTTTCTTCGCTCTGTATGTGCGTCTGTGTGCGTGCGTGCGTGCGCTCGCTCCTTCAGCGAAATATATATATATATATATTTCACACAAAGCAGAAGCTGCAATGTGAGAATAACTACAAAGCTAACAAAAAAATAAATTAAAGGAAAAAGTGAATATATATATAAAGATGCAAAACTGAGAGTAAGAAGTATATATATATATATATATGTATCAAGCCAAGTAAACCAAAAAGAAAAGTAAAAAAGAAAAGAAAGGAAAACGAGCCACGCACTGGAAATATGGGGTTGGCTGTTCTCTTTCTTTTTTTTCTTTTTTTGTTGTTGTTCTTCTTTTGTTCTTTTCGTTCTAGAATTTTCCCGTTTTTTTTTTTCCTTTAGAAAAGAATCGTTTGCCTCTTTGTCTTCTGCAAAAACTTGAAGTTCCTAAATGTACGTGTGCCTTTGAATTGAGTAAGTGTATTTGCAAAAACCAAATTTAGAGACTAACTAAGATTCTTTGCTAGTTTTTTTTTCTTCTTCACAGATGAAATGGAAAAAAAAAAATGTTTGTAGGTGTGAGTATTAACAGTACTCTTTTGAAAATTGTTTCATAGGGATATATATACAAAAAAAAAAATTGAGAGAGATGCACACAAAAAAAATATATATGTTTGCTTTTGCTGTGTCAGCTACAAAGAAAAAAATTCAATTAGTGAGTGCACCACAAGTCACACACACACGCAAATACATTGCCACTTCCTCTGTCCACTGTACTTCCATCCCATAAAAAAAACGGCATTTTTGATCTCTACCTGCGCTAGTTGCTGCTTTTTTTTTTTACACATTCATAAACAACTATCCTCACACACAAATGAAAGATAAATATATATATAGAGAGAGAGGAAAGGACAAAACAGAAACGATAAAGCACAGGTGTCTCCCATCTCTCCCTCATCATCATCATCATCACACTACATGTTAGTAAGCACAGAACACAGAGGGTAACATAGTATATTGAGAAGACCCTCCTTACGCGCCTCCATCGTTGCCAGTGCAATCAACAGTAGTGCTCTTTCGTCCTGTAGAGACAGCGCGGTCTCCAACACTGCCATTTCACGGTTCTGCTCACGAGTCTCCTCCTCCTCCTCCGTCTCCGTTGTGGCTGGCGCTTGACGCGACGCTTGCTGCTGCTGTTGATGCAAGGATGAAGTGCCCTTGTTTCCTCGCAAACTACCACTTCCTCCCGACGCTGCTGTGGTACTTGAGAGAGCGTTAGTAGGGCTTGCTGCCTTTATACACCCCAGCAACTCCTTCTCACGATTGAGAAGGTAGTCGGACAGAGTCGCAGCCACGGAAGGGGTTGCAAGCGGCGGGTGATCGCTGCGTGCTCCGGTGCTGCCGCTCGCGGCGATGAACCAGTGCGCGACGTCCTCTCGTGAAAGGGTCTCTGACCGCATGGTTAGTGCCTGAGCAAACCACTTTGCAGGGCGACGTAGCACTTTGTTAATGCAGTTGTAGGGGTAGTCCTCCACTGTGTACCCCAGCAGGTTCTGCACGTAGAGCTGTAAGGAGCGGAACGCATACACCGGCGAAAACTCGCTCCCCTTCACCCCTACACAGTCCACCTCCGAGAGCTGTCGAACTAGTTCGCCAAAGCCGTCGAGCTCCTCGCTGATGTATGTGCAGGCACCAGGGTAGTATTGCTCCATCACCGCTGACCCCATTTCTGACCAACTAAACTGCGAGCGCCACAGCGTGTGCTGAGAGTTGGACGCACCGCCACGGATGCGCTGCTCGCTCACAATGCCATCGCGGCCAGAAAAGCGCGTAAAGAAGTCTGTGTAAGACTGCTCCTCCATCGTCGCGGGGGAGAGGTAGACGTTCTCCATAGAGGAGCTCCCACGCATCTGCGACTGCCGTTGTTGTTGCTGATGCTGCTCATGTGCAACAGCAAGGAAGGAAGGCGAGGCAGACCCACCTGCACCGCCGCCTCCACCGATGTCTGTGGTCAACGTGTTCCTCGTTAGTGCTGGGTGCCGCAGCTGGGAAGCGATACCTGCGGGCAGCACCGCCGCAGTCCACGGCTCCGACGGTACAAATAAACCCATAACAAGACTACACAGTGGGACGACGTGTGCGACGATGGCGGTCAGCTGGAAGAGCTCAGGCACGGTCCACCCTTCCTGCAACAAGGCACGAATCGTGGCCTCACTTACTAGCCACGGGGTGTGGGCGGCAAGCGCGATAAAGGACTGAGCAGCCTTGAGGCGGTTGGAGTTGCCGTTGAGGAGCCACTGGCTCGCGCTCTCGCTGGTGAGGTTCTCGAAGCTCGCGTTCGTCCGCATGCCCATGGTCCTCTTATGAAATCCATGAGCGGCAGCACCACCTTGCTGGTGTTGCTGTTGCTGCTGCTGCTTGTGGCGCGCTGATGGGGAAGTATGAGCGTTTAGACCTCTTCCTATGTCCCCGCTCATGCGGCTTACGTGACCGTCTTCGCCATACTCACCGCTGATATCTCCCTCCTCCTCATCGTCGTCTTCGTCATCACCGGTGTCTGGGCACTCCATGTCCGACTCATACATGAGTAAAAGAGCTGCGAGCCTGCTAACCAGGTACTCGCACCGATGTCGGCTTGCCGCCACGATGGCGATCATGAGCCTCACCTTCACTGGCAGAGGTCCGGCACCGAAAAGAATGTACGTGACTGCCGCGTGATGCGCGCGCAGGAGCTCTGGATACGGAGAAAGAAGTATATAATAGTTGGCGCACTCGCCAGACTGGGTGAAGATGCTGTAGAGGTATTGATGGGATAGGACGCTATGAGGCCGTGGCGGGAACAAGCGAGCCCGCGAAAGCGCAGACAACAAGGCGCGGGTGCGGTGACGCCGCAGTGCACGTCGGTTCATCCCATCATCAGTGCCGTCCTTGCTAGACACAGGAGCTGTGGCGTTCCCTCCTTCTTCTCCAGAGGCACTACCGATACTATGCTGCTGCTGCTGCTGTACTGGAGAAGAAATCAGCTTGCTCGCTGCAGAGCCACCAGCACTACCAGTGCCACCACTGCTCCCAATCAGGCGGCGACGTCGACTATGTGCAGCGGCCGCCGCGAAGGAGGGGTCGATCGACCCACTTTTTAGCGTCGGGCTCGCCAGGCGCATGCGGGGGCGGCTGCTGACCTCCTCTCCCGTCCCATCAGCGTCCCAGCCATCGCCGTAGTCGTCTCCTCCATCCGAGTTAGAGCCTATACTAAAGGGAGGGAAGGCCATGGGGGGACCTGAGCCATGCCCTCTTCCTCTAGAGGCTGCCTTCAGTGTCGCTCGCACCATGACCACCTCCGCAGGCGCCTTCGCGCCAATGATAAGCCGCTCCGTGCAGGGGAGAACAGTGGTGACTGGCAAAGGAGCACAGAACGCACAGAGCGTGGTGCTAGTGCTTCCTCTACAGGCAGCGCTGGTGCTGCTGCTATGAGGCACATGCGTAGGCGCTAGCGTGTCTCTACTATCCGCTCTGCGTGAGCGACTTGCTCGCTCCTCCGTAGTGACATTGATCTCTTGATCTCTCTGCTGCTGCCTCTGCCATTGAAGAACGCTCTTCGTGTGTGCACGCCCCTCTGGATCAAACCACACCAGGAGGTCGGTGGAGCGCATGTGCAGCATTGTTGGTAAGTTCGCCAAGTGCCGCTGGCGCTGCCGCACTGCGCGCTGAAGATCCGCTAGGTCCTCTGTATTCACATCAGTTGTGCTGCTCGCGGTATCTGCAGTACCAGGGGAAGGAGAGAAAAAAGCAGCGACACCACCACCACTTGCAGATGCATGAGTAAGCCCACTGTGCCGCTCCTGTTGGGCGATGGGCCCTGCTGTGGCTGTGTTCGGGGAAGTCCCCAGGGAAGTCTCAGTAGAACTATCCCCGCATACACTAAGGCCTTCGCTCTGCGCCATCACTGGCAAGTACTGCAGTATTCCTCCACAGAAGGAGAGGTCCGCTACATGGGAACGGGCAAAACTGTCTGCCAGAATGAGCTGCGCTGCGGTTGCCAGTGGCGCGCACGGACAGCTGAAGGCAAAGCTAAACATCACCTGAAGCACCGTTGCGGCCGCCTTGGGCTCGGAAAGAGGCACACCCGCGAGCCCCCCATTGGCGCAGTCCTCTCCAGAAATCGGCGCCTCTCCTTCTCCAAGGCCATAAGAAGGATGATATCGCACGGACGATCCATAGACCGCACCGAGATCCGTTCCCCCAACTCCGGCGCGGTGGCTGTATGTTGGCATGCCAGTGCTTGCTGGAGGTGGGCCTCCGCGCAAAGCACCACGCACAAGACGTTGTGCAAGAGAAATGAACTCTCTAAATGCCAAGCGAAGGTCTTCCTCGCTAGTGGCCACGCCAGGAGGCATTGTGGCACCCCCACCACCAGTGTTGTTGTTTTGGATGTTCCCAGAAGAGGAGGAGACGCCGCTCTAAGAATAGCCTCCTGCCCCTTTGCGGAATAAATGATAAGGAAAGAAGTATTGCTCAAACACCTCAAACAGAACAGTCGGAGTGAAGTCCTCCTCAGCAGCTGCCAAGTCCGTCTGAGGAAGCGTCGCAATCAGCGCACTCCCTGCGCCGCCAAAAGTCGCTAGAGATGGAGAGGAAGAGAGAGGCGCAGCAGCAGCGGCCGTTAGTGCGTGACTTGATGGGTACCCGCGGAAGCCAGGCTTTTTATCTGGCAGTTCGAGCATCTTAAGAACGATATGTGGTATGGGGGCAGTTGAGAAAGGCATCTGTGAGGGAGCTGGAGATCTGCTGTGTCTTCCGCCGCCAGCACCACTACCGCCACCGCTACCTGTTCCTACAGTATTCACGTTGCCACTGCTAGAAGCACCGTAGGCTCCCGCATCACCATGATGATGATGATAAAAACAGTAATGAGGTGATGCCATACCTGACGTGGCACGCGCACTACGGAGCGTGGACTGCACCTGCACCTGCTGCTGCTGCTGCTGCACCTGCTGCTCCAGCGCAAACACATGAGAGACTAGAACACCACCATAACAAAGCAGTGCGGTTGCACCTTCAGTGCTAGTGGTGCCAGCTGCGATACTACTCTGCATGTTGAATATATTTTTGCTTGCTCGCTTTTTTTAAAATTATTGTTTCAATTCGTTCTCGATTCAGCACGTACAGCAAAAAGAAAAAGATACAAGCGCCGCAATAAGTAACCTCAGCACAAGTGCCTTGAAACTACAGAAAAAAAAACCAATGCAAAGAGTTATTACGATAGAAAAGAAAAAAAAACAATGAAAAAATGTACTTGAATGATGATATGTTGAATACTATGCCTTTTCCTCTTCTTTTTATTTTTCTCTCCTTTCTATCTTCAGAAAAGATTTGTCTCCAAGGTATAAAAGTCTTTTTAAAAAGTAAAAAGCTATATCTTCTTCAAAGAAGAAATGATAGAAATAGAGAGCAAAGGGGGAAAAAGTAAAGAAACGAATAAAACGCTGTAGAGCAGAAAATTATCTATCAGAAAAGAAAGAGAAAAACCACGGGCACATAGTACAACATGTTCATCCCTCTTTTCTCCTTCTGTAGCCGCTGAAACCTTTGAAGTTAAAGAGCCCATAATCACCGAAAGAAGGAATACATTCCCTCCTATTTGTCACCAATGTGTAGCCTTCGCACCATGCAATCACCACATCATCGAAAACATTCCGCTTTTCTCTTCTTTAAAAAAAAAGCATTCTTTGCTACTATGCGCATAAATGTACTACAGGCATTTGTTAGAGTTATACACACACACATATATATATATATATCATACACATACGCACACAAACAATCGCCATATGCACACTGACGTATAACAACAAACACCAAAAAGGGGAAACGCATACATAACTGAACAGGGGCAAGCACACATAAAGAAAAAAAAACTGATGCCCAAACAAACCAAACAACAAAAAAAAGCTGGAAAGTGCAAAACATACTGAAATTTTTGGAAAAAAAAAGAGTTATAATGATAATGTACGAGTGCGAGAGGGAGATATAAAAGCTGAACTACTTGCAGAAGAGTGTACCCCACAATACTACTTTTCCTCCTTTCCAGTGTATGAGTAATGGAGAAAAGGCGAAGATGCAGATAAAGAAAGGCATCAAAAAAAAATAATAATAAGCCTCCCCCCCAAAAATAAATAAATAAATAAATAAAACAAAATAAATTAGCAAATGAATGATTTGACTGATAGCCACACGAAGTGCCTTCTCTTTTTTTTTTAACTCTTCCCTCACCAGTGAAACAAACAAACAAACAACAAAGAAAATAGATAGAAAAAAAAAAATAACATAGGAAAATAAAAAAAAAGGTCTTGTCACCATTGAAGCAAAAGTAGCAAAAAAAAAGTTTGGAAAAATAATAATAATCAGAAATTGTGGAGAGAAGTGTAGAAAGNAAATAAATAAAACAAAATAAATTAGCAAATGAATGATTTGACTGATAGCCACACGAAGTGCCTTCTCTTTTTTTTTTTTAACTCTTCCCTCACCAGTGAAACAAACAAACAAACAACAAAGAAAATAGATAGAAAAAAAAAAATAACATAGGAAAAGAAAAAAAAAGGTCTTGTCACCATTGAAGCAAAAGTAGCAAAAAAAAAAGTTTGGAAAAATAATAATAATCAGAAATTGTGGAGAGAAGTGTAGAAAGAAAAAAAAAAGACCGCTTATTGTAGTAGTCGTAATAACTGGAAAAAAAAACGCAGATAACAAGTACGACGCTTCCCCCCCGCGTAGAGAGGAACGGGCAAAGACAGCCCTAAAATGTCACGGCTTCGTCGCTTAAAAAAAAATATTTTTTTTTTTTTACTTTCATTCCTACTTCCATTCTTTTTGCTTTTTCAGATTTCCTGTAACAACAACAACAAAAAATGCGAATCAACTATAATATACACACGTAAAAACATTGAGTTTTCTTTTTTCATTTCGTAGTTGTAGAAGTGATAAAAGTAGATCAGTGAAAGGCGAAAGTAAAGAATTGCGCTCACAGCCTGTAGTTGCACACATAAATGCATCAAACACTTTTCCTTTCTTCTTTTTTGCCTTTATAACAATCAAAAAAAAAGAAAAGAAAAGAAAAAGATATCTCACATAAATAGGGACACGGGTAGAAAGATAAATAGAGGAGCGAAAAAAAAGAGGAGGGGGAGGAGAATAGAAAAAGATAATTCATCTTTCCCAAAAAGTTGATAACAATAAACACCAGCAAAAAAAAAAAGAAGTATCCCTGTACACAAAAGAAAAAAAAAAGAAAATAGTTGGCTCCTCTCCACCCACAAAAAGAAAAGGAGATGATTTCTCACCTATCCTCCTCCATTTTTTTTTTTTTTTTTAAGAAGAAGAACAATAGCTGAATTCCACCTCTTTTGATAAATCTCTTCATGTTCCGCTCTCTCACTCTCTCTCTCTCACTTTGCCATAGAAAAGACCAGAACAAAAAGAGAATAAAAACAAAAAGCGAGAGAAGAGAAAAAAAAGTCCAAACGTAAAATAAGCAGCTCTGAAAAGACACATTGGTATATATCATCATCAAACGCCAACAACAATGTGGCAGCTCTCAGAAAATTTTTTTTTTGAAAAAAAAAACCGAACTCATCGTAAACTTAACATGTAGAATGAGGAAAAAAAAATAGTTGATCACTTCTCTCTCTTCCTCTCTCATGCACACTTTTTTTTCTTTCTTTCCCCTCTTCTTTTTTTATTCCTCCCGGGTGTCACCTAGAGAACACCGCAACTATTGCCGAATGAATATGAGTTTTTTTTTTTTGGTATGTGTGACTCATTCTAGAAGCCGTGGGTCCCAGTCTTCCTGAAACCATTTATGATTGATCACGTCCTCGATGCTCATGCGCTTATACGGGCCTACCACCAGCATACGGCTAATAAGATCCTTAGCCTCCTCTGAAATGTGGTGAATCATTTGATACTCGCCACGCTCAATCTTCCCTAGGAGCGTGTTCATGTTTCTATCCTCAAAAGGAAGACGACCAGCAAGCATCACGTAGAGCACAACACCGCAGCTCCATACATCCGCGGAAAGGCCGTTGTACCCACGCTCCATGAGTACCTCAGGGGCAACGTAGTTTGGGGTTCCGCAGACCGTCTGCAATAGGGCATCCTGCTGAAGGTTGCCAAGGCCAAAATCGGAAATCTTCAGCGTGCCAGTAGAGTCCAGGAGGAGATTCTCAGGCTTAAGGTCACGGTGAGCAAATCCGCGCTGATGGCAGTAGTAGATGCCAGCTATCAACTGATGGAAGTACCCGCGAGCGGTGGGCTCGTCAAGACGCTTCGCCTCCACAATCTTATCAAACAACTCTCCACCCGTTACGAGTTCCAGAACTAGGTAGTAGTGGCAGTTGGACTGCAGAACGGCTTCGAGCTGAACAATGTTGCGGTGCTTCAGCTTGCGCATAATAGCTACTTCGCGAAGCATCTGATCTTCCATGTTCTCCTTGCGGAGACGACGCTTGTCAACGATCTTGATGGCCCACGACCTGCCCTTGCCGTCGGTCCCCAAGCGCACCTTTGAGAAGTTACCGGAGCCAATCTGTTTCCCGAGGGTAAAGTCACCCACCTTTGCATTAGTCATTCTTTTCTGTTGTTGCTTTGTTCTTTCCCTTGTGTTCTTTCTTTCTTTCTTTCTTTCTCTCTCTCTCTCTATATATATAAAGGTATGCTAGGAAAAACTGTAAGTTTCTTCTATTTATCCCAAAGTGCTTTTCCTCGTGCGAGTAGCGTCAGAAAGCTTTTAATGC
Organism: Sergeia podlipaevii; assembly: GCA_030849805.1. Taxonomy (NCBI): domain Eukaryota; phylum Euglenozoa; class Kinetoplastea; order Trypanosomatida; family Trypanosomatidae; genus Sergeia; species Sergeia podlipaevii. The sequence goes on along the minus strand of JASANZ010001859.1, from coordinate 2,853 downwards.
AATATGAAGAGAGGTGGTGAAGTGAATGGTGATGAATGAGAAAGAAAAGGAGGGAGAAAAGGTATAGTAGAAAAAGAAACGTACTATTGAGATGTCAACAATTATATATATATAGAACGAAAGAGAGAGAGCGAGGGAGAGAAAAAGAAAGAAAAAAAGAGTATCTTCATAAGATAAACAAACAGGAAAAAAATAAATATATGCCTTTGTACATCAGTGATTGTACAACACGCCAGAATGAGGCGTCTCTCGCGACTGACATTTCTTTTCTTTTTTTTTTCCCCTCTCTCTTGTGAGTGCGTGTGCTCTTTCATTCTTCAAGACAAACGGCTATATCAATATCTCCTGCGTGTACTGCTCACCATATTGCTGCTGTTATTTCCGTTCTCTCGTTCCTTATCAAAAAAAAAAAAAAAAAAAAAAATGCAAGAAACAGAAGATGCTGTGCCCACGGCGATAATCGTCATAAAAAATAAAAAAAGGACGATAAACATCATAAAGGACAATAATAACAACAAAGGAACGTGGCGGTGGTGGTGGTGGGGGTAAGTAGTTTCTCGCTTTACCTCACCTCTTTTTTGGGGAAGAAAAAAAAGGAAAAAAAAGGGGGAAAAAAGCAAGAAAGGAAGAGAAATCGTCTCTCTTTCTCTCTCTCTCTCTCTTTCTTGCCTCTCACTTGCCTCTCTCTTAGATTTCGGAGAGAGCTAGTCTGGTGTCTCTCCATAGCAGTACGTACGCCCGCAGTCGGTCCAGCTCCCTCTCCTCCTCCGCCGCTGTACCCTTTCTTTGAATAAGTGGAGCATGATGCCCTTGGCGTAAATAGGAGTCAATCAGCCCTGCGCCGTGTGCACGCCCAGGCTTAGCTTTAGCAGCGAACTCAAGGTCTTGTGGAGCCTCCGACAGTCCTTTCTGTAGACTTGAGGCTGGAGAGACGAGAGAGGCCGCACCGCCACTGCTTTGTGCCCCTGGCGACTGCCACGCTCTTGGAAATGAATATTCCTCCACATCTTCCACCGCGCGTGGCTCCGACCAACGGCGTGGAAACGTCGTGTGTGGAGCATCAAAAGGACACTGAGGAGAGTGTGAAAGCATCCGCGAGACCCCCTCTTCTTCTCTTCCCTCTTCCGTTGAACTAAAATATTTGCTGCGTCTCCGAGCGCCGTAGTGACGCTCCGTGTAGGGACTCAAACTGTTGTGTTGTGTAGGAGGCGTGCTGCTGCTCATGCCTGCTGCTGTGCGTGCCGGGGTAGACCACGACGATGAGAAGACAAGCGGGCGTGAAGGAGAAGGCGGCGGCGAGTAATTCCGAGAGTCCTCAGCGCGACGATACCTGGCGGAGGCGTGCCTGCGGGGGTCATATGCCTCTGCGTCTCCTCTTAGCATCTCGTTCGCACCAGGGCTGTGCGCATGGATAACCTGTTTACGGGCATCCCCTGCGTTCCTTTCATGCTCTCCCTCCTCCTCCTCCTCCGTCGTTCCCCAATCCCAGGACGATCTCGATCGCGATCGACAACGCCTAATGTGACGAGCGGAAGCACGATATCCAGCAGAAACATCCGAAAAGCCAGTTGCTATCTGCCCTTTGTCAAGCCCGAAATGCCCTCTACCAACTTCTACCGTGACTCTTCGTCTCTGTTTGTTGTCCCGTGCCCTCAGTCGCAGTTCCTGAGTGCGGGTGGAGGAGATGAAAGTGCCGGTGTGTGGCGCTTGACGGGACCGAAGAGATAAAATGTATGCTTCCACACCGCGTATTGGGTTCTCAATCAGTCGTGCTGGGGTACCTCCTCCTTGTTGTGGCCGCAATGGTGGTGGCTGGGAGGAGCTGAACCTTAGAGACTGAGAAGCCGCTGTGCGTCCACGTCGGCGTGGAGGACCAAAACTCATGATGTCGTAATCAGAGCACTGCGCAACACGAGGCAAAATGAGCACTATATCTTTATAGTGTTGGAGCAGCTTGTCCCTCAGGGGTGAGGAGGGGAGGGGGGGAGTGGCGAGCACACACACAAAAAAAAAGAAAAAAGGAAGAATCTATATACTGGAGTGTGAGGGAGTGAAATTGTGCAGTCAAACTTTGCTTCCTTTTCGATATGTGAGAGACGCCTTTCATATTTTATGTTATATATAAAGAAAAAATGTGGTAATGAGAAAAAGCAAATACAATAATAATAAAAATAATAATAATAATAATAACAATAGAAAAAAAAAAACAAGCAATAAATTGCCAAAAAAAAGAGCCTATTGCGCAGCACAGTTTCCGTTACTTATCCTCCAACGGTGGTACACCATGCCAGCACAACAGCGCATATACAATTCATAGGCCGGGAGGGCGTATATGTGTGCCCGCATAATAAAAGACACATATACTTCTTTTTATTTTTGCATTTATACTAACTGAACAATATTTTTTTAAAAAATATTGTGCGTGTTTATTTTTTATTTTTTTAAGAAAAGAAAAACAAACAGTTGATGCTTGCTCGGTGACAAACCAATAGCTGTTACGAGTTGGGCGGGAGGGTGTTTGAGGTCCCCCCTAGTTTACTTCATCCTCGCCTTTCATAGACCCGGCGCAGCTCCGCTCAGTCCCTCACCTACAACTGGATGCCGAGAGAAAGACATGAGACAACGCGGGCTTGAGTGCACACACACACACACATATTTACTTACTTCACGCTGAACTCAAATCACAAAAATAATGACCAAAAAAAGAAAAAGAAGTGCACAGACACTTTTCACTCTTTGCTCACGTGTCACTATCCCATGCACACAACTCTTTTTCCTTTTTCTTATTGCGTTTAGTAGATGCGCTGAGGCTTGCCCATGGTGGACTTGATGTAGGCGGACTTGAGGTTCTGC